>WNWK01010377.1:0-12499 GCA_009830355.1 Cherax destructor | reverse complement strand
ACACTCATGGTATAGTTGTATTATATAAAGTTGTGTTGCAGTCTTAAGACACTGAAACTGTGGGTTGCAGACTCAAGACAATATAGATGAACTAAAAGAATATTAAATTTTTGTATTCACTGTAAACCCTAAATTTAAACCCTTTATTGTTACATTTTTTTTAAATTTTAAAGGTTTTTTTAATCTTGCCCGAAATGTTCTATACAGGGTTTGGCAGAAAAACCCCAAATGTATTCTTTTGTAAACCCATTTCCCCAAAAAAAAAATATTATTTTTAATTTTTTAATTTTTATTATATAGTTTTTGTGGTTTTTGGCTGTTTCTTAGTATCAATTGATAGAAAAACAACCATGAAATGAATTAGACAGTTTCAGACCGGGTTGAAAAAAAGGGGCTAAAAGTGATAGAAAAAAATTTTTAGATTTTCCTGAGGGGGGGTTGCCCCCCTCCCCCCCCCGTTTTTTTATGAAGTTTCATTAGGCCTGCTTCAGAGGGGCCACCCTAAATCAACAAAATTTTTTGTTCGTATAATAACCCAAGAATAAAACTTCAATTTTTTGTGTGTGTGTATACCTGGGTATACCTGGAGATTTTGGGGGGTCTCCCCCCGGGCCCCGGTTTGGAGGGCCTCAGGATGATAAAATTAATAATAATAATAATAAAAATTAAAAATTAATAGTTTTTTAATGTAAAAGAATTACTTTTTGTTATTGAGATTACAGGAGGTGTACATCCCTAAAGCCCAATATGCAGGGCATTTTGGGCAGACTTAAAATTAACTTAAAACTAAATTGTAAGAATTTTTGTAGATAGAATACAATGAGTATAGGTGAGTATAGGTGATGATGGATTCAAAATAGATTGCAAGTGTTATACATGAGAGGCCTGGGGATATGATTAATGAACAGAAGAAAGGTTGCTTTAGTGACTGGAATACCTAGTGTTTATCCTGGACACTTTAAATTGGAATTTGTTTAATTTTTTGTAAAACTGGCCAAATTACCGACTTGTGGCCACTTTATAGAGTAGTTCTGATAGTTGAATGGGCAGTTTTTGTGCTCAAATTTCTTTAATGTCTTCACTTTCACCTCCCTGTTACTGACTGATGACATTCTCATTGTATCAAATCTACCTAAATAAATGTGGAAATGAATGTGTTTAAATACCATAATTTGAAGTAGACATGTCAGCCAACAGGTTATGAGAGACAAAGTGAGCCATAGAATAGAGGGGAGGAAGGCAGTCAGTATGAGGTATCAGTGGAAGGAAAAGTTTATCTATGGAGGCAAAAGGAATAAGGAACGTATTCATTTATTGTGAGTTCGCTTCAGGAGCTTTCTCGCCGAACGTGGAGAAAGCTCCTGAGAGCGAAACGTGCCACAATAAAATGTCACATTAGTTGCATTTGTGTCCTTTTACTTAACATATTGTCGGTAATTCTACCAATATTATTACAAAAAAAGGAATGTACCAAAATATGAGGTGAAGCATGGGTCTGAAAGGCCAGTAGTGCTACAATGATGGGATGTTGAATTTGAATTTGAATCAATACAAACACTAATGTATCAATCAAAACCAGCTAACTACACTTTAGCAGAATGGACAGTCACATACCAAACCACACACCACAATTACACCCCACACTGATATTTTTTTATCATCAGGCTTGCACCAAGGACACTGACACATGCACTGTCATGACACTGATGTACCATGAGTCCTGGTGTACTATCCTTCGGGCAGACATCAGCCTCACCACAGAAGGGCGAGACAGTGATGGTTTTTTGTCCATCTCAGGAAGGTTGTCGAGAACCACCATCAACGAACGATCCCGCACCTTGGACAAACCCAGCCACTAAACCCAGGGATGAACGCTGAGCATATCAGGGCCTGTTACAATTCTCTTGATCAATATGCAGTGTATTGGATAATGTAAGTGATCATTCCTTACTACAAGAACAGCAACCAGTTAATTATGTCTCAAGAAATGCTCTTAATATCTCCACCACCACAAAGCAGTGTAAGCCCATTATAATCTCCTATCAGCCAATTCTTTCTACTGTACCTCATCAATATCACTGTGTTTTACCTTTTATTTATTAACCACCAATTAAAAAATTAAAATCATCAATATACTGTACTGTAAGTTACCCATTAATAATAATAAATATGTGCAATATATACAGTGGACCCCCGGCCGGCTCCAAACACTAACATTTATGTAAGTGTATTTTTTTAAGTGCTTTTGTAAGTGTATGTTTGGGGGTCCAAAAAGACTACTCTAATTTACATTATTCCTTAAGTTAATAAATTCGTTCGGTAACAGCACTTGAACAGCATTCTGGAATGAATTATGGCTGTTAACCGGGGGTTCACTGTATATATTTTTTTTTTCTTCAACAAACTGGCCATATCCCAGAAGTAACCATCACATAGTTGTCCAGCAACATTAAGAAGGGTAAAAGACACTAATAGCAACATTATAATTAAAGAACTTAAATGCAAAGGAACAGTGGTATGTGACATGGAGACTTATAGAAACCTACAAATGTGGAAACTTTCCCTTTTCAATTTTCTTGCACTGTGGATATTAATAACTACAGTGCTCTACCCTTTCCCTCTCCATCTTCTTGCACTGTGGATGTTAATAACTACAGGTGCCTCTACCCTTTCCCTCTCCATCTTCTTGCACTGTGGATGTTAATAACTACAGTGCTCTACCCTTTCCCTCTCCATCTTCTTGCACTGTGGATGTTAATAACTACAGTGCTCTACCCTTTCCCTCTCCATCTTCTTGCACTGTGGATGTTAATAACTACAGTGCTCTACCCTTTCCCTCTCCATCTTCTTGCAATGTGGATGTTATTAACTACAGTATTCTACCCTTTCCCTCTTCTTGCACTGTGGATGTTAATAACTACTGTACTCTACCCTTTCCCTCTCCATTTTCTTGCACTGTGGATGTTAATAACTACAGTACTCTGTGTTACAACAGATCACCTACTTATGAACTTCCTAAGTAATAAACAGACACCTATTATAAATGGGGCACTTAGAGACCAATTATATTTTACACCTACCAAAACACAGTATGTACATGACACATCTAACCTTTCTGTACAAAGAACTTGTAAGTAATAAAAAAAATTAGGTCCTGCTTGGAAAGAGTACACTGCTAGAGTTCCTGTTAATTATCAATAAACTTTGTCCTAATATATATAAATGTCCACCACCAGAAGAATGAAATGTCTAAGGTGTAAATGTTAAATGAAGTCATTATGAATGCAAGAAAGAAAGCAGCAATCATTAGGGTTAAAACAACTCATGCATTATCAAGCATGTTGAGGCTGAAATGCATTTTATGAACTATGCACGTGCAAAAATAACTTGGAAAACAAAATAAGCAGCATTCGGATTTACAGTAATACAAAAATATTGAGTAGGGGAGGAATCATGCTGAAAATATTTTTCTTTCTCAGAGGAGATAGATCTACACCTGCATGAAGTTGACATGAGAGTCTCTTGGACAAATATCAGATTCGCCACAGAACGGGCTCACAGTGATGGTGTTGTCGTCCAGGATAGGCAGGTTGTCACTGAAGCCACCATCAATGTACCGAACTCCACGGAATGAGATTGGAAGCCAACCGCTGAATCCAGGTATGAATGCTGAGCACAAAATTGCCTACCAACAAGGTAGTGAGAGCATTCAGTACTGAATGACAAGATACTATTGGGAGTCAGTGATGAAACATGACATGAATTTCATCATGTATAAAGCTAACATATAATTAAACAAAAAGTTGGTTTATTATAAACTATAGTAGAATGATGTTGTAAACTAATTGCATTGTGTTATGTTGTACAGCAATACAGTTTATGTCATCATCATAAATAAGATAGTTATACACTTGAGGAACATAACATATACATTTAGTGAAGGTTTAAGTAGTTGAAAAATAATTACTGTTGTTGACATCAGTGATTTTTAATAACTGCAAAGTAATTGTTGCTAAACTACACATACTAGATTGTGGAACTAGAAAATTTTAATAAGAAGTCTACCATAAATCTATTGACATCTGTTTATAATTTTTTCTCCACTTAAAAGAGCAACTGTATCAGTTGTACTAGTACTCTATATAATGTAAAACTATGGGTACTGTAATCAATTTGTTATTTATGATAATGGCACTCTTAAGTCAGTGAGAGATGAGAAGTCCATTGACATCTCTTCACTCCCAAACAAATGGAACAAATGAAGATTATAGTATTTAATATTGTATTGAAATTATTTAAGGGTACTGCTTAAGATACACATTAACAAATAAAAATGAGGAAATATTTGCATTCATAAAAAATATTGTTTCAATTACTGTATGCTCTGGTCATCATGATGCATCTTGATGTCCAGCTACTACTGCTATAGGCAAGTCACAGATACTCTTATCACATGCATGGAAAAAGTAGGCAGCAACATTCAAGTTTTAGAAATTTCTGGATTTCAATTTCATTCTTAATTAAAGAGACTTTCAGCCACAACAGTTTCATCACGTGGTTCAAATCATAAGCCAGCACCTAAATCACAGAAATATTAATGAATAATCATCAAATCTTTCTTTGTTCTCATATTTAACAAGTATAAGTGCTTAAAACTTTTTAAAAGTTGATAGGAATGCATGAATTATCGAACTTGTGACCTCTAGCATCTTACCATTTTTATACATTTATAAATTGCTATAAACACTTTCTGTAATTTCCTGCCAATTGTAAAATATCTTTGCAATACGGAGGATTTTTTTATTTTTGTTTGGCCTGAATAACAAATTTCAAATGAATTTGTGGCCTCTCCTAGTTAATGTTTTAGGTAATGTGACCTGTAATACATTTGCAGCAGCACTTGAGGTTGTCAGTTACTATAAGCACATTAATAGTGTTCCATTACTGCAGTACACATTTCATTCACATTTTACTGCATTGCCTGACTGGATTTGAAAATATTAACATATATTAGATGTGTAAATAGCAGTCTGCCTTGTACTTCATGCATGACAATGAGAATGGCCCTCTCAGGGCACAGTGCCTGCCAATAATTTTCATGTCTTTATGTCTGTTTCTCTGCATATATTTGCTGGACATGTCATAGCTCCCATACTACATTTCTTTGAGGACAGTTCTGTACTGGCTAACAGTACTGAAAGGTCTTAAAATATCCTGTGTTTCTAGCATACTAATATTTCTGTGTATGGTAATTCACTTGTTCATACATGATCAAATTTACATACTGTACTGCACTGTATATGTCATGCTTTTTCAGCAGTCTATGCTCTTTGCTTATAAAGCAACAAACAATCTCTGACAAACAAGCAGAGTGAAAATTTACTATTGCAATAACTACAAAAATCAGTTCAAACACCATGAAATTAATATGTATATACTGTACGTATATCATTGATGTGCATTAATACTACATAAATGTAGGTCGACTTAAGTTAGGTTTGATAGGATTAAGCTAAATCATACAGTATTACATTTATTTTAGAAAGGCTAGGTGAGGTTCCTAAGTTAGTTTTGGTGAAAAAACTAAAAATTTGTATACATACAAAGTTAGTTCACAGAAATGAGTTAATCAATGCATAAAATAAAATTTTATGAAATACCTATCTATTTTTAGGACAGTTCTGCCAGTTTTCTCGATACTGCTTACAAGGCATAACCAACACATATACACATATATACTGAATATATTGCAAGAGATTATTACTAAGGTATAGTCTCTAAAAAAAAGTCAAACGTAATACCTGGACAAGCTCTTCCTGGGTGTCAAACTGAGAAAGGAGAATATTTTTGCCGTCACTCACTCGTGTCACAGAGATAAACAACTTCCCACTTACAATCTTGTGGGCGTCATCTGGAAGAACCTGTACATGAAGAGAAAAATCATAATTGACCTATCCTCAGGTTCAAGACATTAGCTCATATATTCTTCACTTCTGGCAATGTAGACTCACATTTTACACTTTCATGAATGTAACAAATTACATACTTAGACAAGCTGTCAAGTGAGCAAGATTAGCAATGTAGCCTTCCAAAGACTTCACCTATTCACCTTGCTAAGAAATCAAAGATCAGTGCCCAAATCCACTAAGCCATAACCTCAATAAGATTGATAATTTTGACCAGCAGTAACAGCCTAATTGATCAGGCCCTGATACACCACGAGACCTGGTCATGAACTGGGCTACGGGGGCGTTGACCCCAGAACACCCTCCAGGTATAATTCACCCCCAGACACACGTGCAATATATACATACAAAACCCAAAATATGAGTTTTTTTTAATTTGTATGCTTTAATTAAACTAAATAGCTATAATTTTAAATTTTTTTTCATTGTTTGTGACCATTCTTTTTTTTAGTTTGGTATACAAACCCCTAAATTTAAAACTAACTGCTGGATTTCATTCAAAATGTACTCAATGGATTTCTTATGCCCAAATCTCTATTTTATGGGTAATTATTTATGTGAATGTAAACATAAACCAGATTAGAACAATATTTAAAGATACAATAGTACAGTACCTCCATAGGTGTTTGCTCTCCACCAACCTATTACCAAACTTATGTTATTTGAGACATCACAATATAAGGAGATCTTTTACCCAAGACTTGACTGCCTTGGTTTATTAGGCTACTTACACTCAGGAGTCCCTCCTTCAAGAGCTTCTCAATATTGAAGGTGGGACTGAAGGGTCCCAGGGTTCGCCGCCTGGCCTCAGTCGCTGTCTTGAGCACTGACGAAGTGATGATACCTGAAAAAGACAAGGAACAACCTAATAAAGTATCCATTAACAATTCTTAGTTTAAATTATATTTTTTATATAAAAGTACTCTTATCAAGATTGATGGACCGAACACATCGACTCCAGACTGAGGGACTGATTACCTCAAACTCCTTCTCTTCTTCCACCATTCTTCGCTGTACTGGACTCATGAAGCCACTGCCTGGTGAAATGTTTCCACAATAAAGGTGCAAAAGTGTTGCAAGTGTCTTCTTCTTTAACTTATAGGTTTTCTAAACCATTTATATTGTTTCCGGAAATCACCACAGCCACAGCCTTGTCCCAGACCAGGTGGCCTCAAAGTCAAATCCTGGGTACTCAGAAGTTGAACAAAACCAGAGATACTGTTCTAACTAAACTCAATGAACCACACCTCCAGCCTGTAGAAACAGTCAATAAGTCAAATGATTTCTTTTCTACCATAGGATCAAGTCTAGCGAATAAAATTCCCTGCACCACTACTCGTGCGACTGATTACCTAACTGGAAGCTTTCCAACATCCCTCCATCTTGTTCCAACTGAGGTCACACAGTTTATTAATTCACTGAAAAACAAGTCAGGAAATTTTAATCAAGTCCCACCACTACTGTTCAAAAGAGCAACCCATGTCCTTTCACCCACAACTATAGCACTTTTTAACAAATCACTAGAAACCAACACTTTCCCGACTACTCAAGACAGCAAGGGTTACCCCAATGCACAAAGGTGGAGACCCAACTGATGTACATAACTACAGACCAATATCTAACTTACCATTGTTATCCAAAATTTTCGAAAAATGAATACACAAAAGACTATACTCTTTCCTGGCATCACACAATATACAGCCTCTCCTCACTTAATGACGGAGTTGCGTTCCTGAGACCACGTCGTTAAAAGAATTCGTCGCTAAGTGAGGAGCCTACTATAATGGTAGTGAGTTTGTGTCAACCATCTTTGATATTGTTTTAATGTCACCTTGGCACCATTTATAACATTTCTGGTATATTTTTAAATGTTTATACAGTAGTTGGACCTGCTTAGCATGGGCTAATAGGCCTACTGCAGTCTTCCTTCATTTTGATGTTCTTATGAGTCATAGGGATGTCAGGAAGTATTTCTTCAGCCTCAGGTTTGAGACTGAAGAAATACTTCCTGACTAAGAAGTGGTGGAAGCAGTTACATAGTACATAGTTTTAAGACCAGGTACGATAGGACCCACGAGGCTAGGAGTGAATCTGGCAAACAGGAAGATGAGACCAGGCCAGGAGCTAAGACTAGACCACTGCAACCACATATTGGCGAGTTCTCTCCACCCCACCCCCTCTTCACCCCCACAACTCTGTACTAGCACTATGGATCTCCTCTACAGCCAGTCTCGACACTATCCCCACCTAACATAGGGGTTAAAACCTAGTAAATTCCTTCCTATACCTCTCTAGCCTACGCCCTTATGGTCTATCTCAGGTTATTGACGCACGGAGGATATACCCCCACAAACTCCCTCCCCATTAAACTCCTGCCCTTAATTCTCCCCCCCCCCCTGCTATTTTGCAACTATTATAGGTGAGTAGAAACAGGTGGCATGTCTTGTGCTTTCCGTACGGAGGATCGAATTTCTACCACTCCACGTCCTGAATGACCCGTACGGGTTTAAAGCTTCACGTGTGGGTGTGTGTGTATGTGTTCATGTGTGTGTGTACTCACCTATTTGTACTCACCTATTTGTGGTTGCAGGGGTCGATTCATAGCTCCTGGCCCCGCCTCTTCACTGAATGTATGTGTGTGTGTGCTTGTGTGTGTTTGCGTGTGTACAAAATTTGTGTACTCATATATGTGTGAGTGCGTGTGTTCGTGTGTGCGCGTACTCGCCTATTTGTACTCACCTATTTGTGGTTGCAGGGGTCGATTCATAGCTCCTGGCCCTGCCTCTTCACTGATTGCTACTAGGTCCTCTCTCTCCCTGCTCCATGAGCTTTATCAAACCTCGTCTTAAAACTATGTATGGTTCCTGCCTCCACTACGTCACTTTCTAGGCTATTCCACTTCCTGACAACTCTATGACTGAAGAAATACTTCCTAACATCCCTTTGACTCATAGGAGTCTTCAACTTCCAATTGTGACCCCTTGTTTCTATGTCCCCTCTCTGGAACATCTTGTCTCTGTCCACCTTATCTATTCCTCGCAGTATTTTATACGTCGTTATCATGTCTCCCCTAACCCTCCTGTCCTCTAGTGTCGTCAGGCCGATTTCCCTTAACCTTTCTTCGTAGGACAATCCCCTTAGCTCTGGGACTAGTCTTGTTGCAAACCTTTGCACTTTCTCTAGTTTCTTGACGTGCTTAGCCAGGTGTGGGTTCCAAACTGGTGCTGCATACTCCAGTATGGGCCTGACGTATATGGTGTAGAGAGTCTTGAACGATTCCTTAGTGAGGTATTGGAACGCTATTCTTAGGTTTGCCAGCCGCCCGTATGCTGCAGCAGTTATCTGATTAATGTGTGCCTCAGGAGAGGTTTCCTTAGTTCATGATCGATAAAGAGCAAGTACAACACCGGTATACCATCAATAATACATAACACCAGCAACGAACGATAGACCAACCACGATGTTGGACTAGTTATAGTTAGTCTGACCGTCCTCGACACGACCTCCAATTCTCTCCATTTAGTCTGACCGTCCTCGACAGGACCGTCAAACTAAATGTCCTGAAAATGTTCCAAGACACACTGTACCTGGAGAGGGTTTCGGGGGTCAACGCCCCCGCGGCTTGGTCTGAGACCAGGTCTCGTTGTGAATCATGGTCTGATCAACCATGCTGTTACTGCTGGCCGAACGCAAACTGACGTACGAACCACAGCCCGGCTGGTCAGGTACTGACTTTAGGTGCCTGTCCAGTGCCTTCTTGAAGCCAGCCAGGGGTCTATTGGTAATCCCCCTTATGTATGCTGGGAGGCAGTTGAACAATCTTGGGCCCCTGACACTTATTGTGTTGTCTCTCAGTGTACTCGTGGCACCCCTGCTCTTCATTGTGGGAATGTTGCATCTACTGCCGAGTCTTTTGCTTTCATAGGGAGTGATTTTCGTGTGCAAGTTTGGTACTAATCTCTCTAGGATTTTCCAAGTGTATATTATCATGTATCTCTCTCGCCTGCATTCCAGAGAATACAAATCAACGGACTTCAACCGTTCCCAGTAATTTAGGTGCCTTATCGTACTTATGTGTGCCGTGAAAGTTCTTTGTACACTCTCCAGGTCAGCAATTTCGCCAGTCTTGAAGGGGGCAGTTAGTGTACAGCAGTATTCCAGCCTAGAGAGAACAAGCGATTTGAAGAGAATCATCATGGGCTTGGCACCCCTAGTTTTGAAGGTTCTCATTATCCATCCTATAATTTTCCTAGCAGATGCAGTAGATACATTGTTATGGTCTTTGAAGGTCTTTGAGGAGTTTTCTAAATTGTGGGTCACATGTGATTTGTTGCAGCCACTGTACTGTGACGTTCATTTCTCAATGTTGGACTATATGACGAGGCTTTGTGGTGTGCCACTTTCAACCTGCTGATCTACTTCCACGAGGTCATACACTGGGGTCTCACACCATTGTCATCACACACCGGGGTCGGGTCATCACACACACACACACATACACACACACACATGATAAAGCTCATGATAAAGCTCATGGCGCAGGGAGAGTGACCCAGTAGCGTCCAGTGAAGAGTCGGAGCCAGGAGCTATGAATCGACCCCTGCAACCACAACTAGGTGAGTACACGGATCTCGCAGGCAACACTGCGTCATAAACATAAATACTATAAACAAAGTTAAAAGAAATATTCCGGCGCTATGTTGAGGTGCGGGGAGAAACAGGGTGAAACCAACACAAATAACATTAACAGAATTCACACACAAATCAACAGTAACATGAGATGACAGAAAATTAAAGTAATATAATAGAAATATCAATGATAAAAGATAACTTAAAATTGCCAGTAGTAACAGAAATGTGAAATATCAGTAGTAACAAGAGATAATAAATGACAAAATATGTAAAGAATAAAAACTTGAAGGTGGAGGAAAAAAAAGGATGACCCCGGTGAGTGGTGAATCAACACCATGAGGATCATTAAGGCCGCAAGTCACCTTATATAACAAACGGGTTTAGCTTTTTATACATTACTGATCCCTGAAAGACAGGAAGGAGAGAGAGAGAGAGAGAGAGAGAGAGAGAGAGAGAGAGAGAGAGAAAGCATAATGTGTACATATACTAATATGCTAAACTCACAGCCTATAGGTAAGATTACTGCAAAGTTGAGGGTAGAGGAGACTGTAACGTTGGTGGGGAAAGCAGGAACTGCTTATGGTGGAGAAAGTGGGAGTAACGAGGGAGGGAGAGAATTTGAAGCTACACCAGTGATAATATTCTTCCGGTTATTCACTCTCTCTAGACTGGAATATTGCTGTATATTAATGTCCCCCTTCAATGCAGGCGAAACTGCTGAACTGGAAAATGTAGATAATCTATACACCTCTTATAAACTCAAGCGCCTAAATTACTTGGAGTGTTTCAGTCCCTAGAACTGTGCTCCTTAGAACGTAGGCGAGAAAGATACATCATAATCTACACCTGGAAGATAGTAGAGGGACTGGTTCCAGACCTCCACACAGAAATTATTACTTATGAACACAAGAGGCTTGGCAGACGGCGCAGGATATCTCCAATGAAAGGCAGGGGAGAAATGAATACGCAGAGAGAACTCAGTAAGTGTAATGGGACCACGACTTTTCAACATTCCCTCAAACCAGGTCCTCGTCGTCCGAGTTGTGGTGCATACACTGAATTGCGGGCACTAACAGTCTGATCACTCAGGCCAGCAACCAGGAGGCCTGGTCTGGGACCGGGTCGAGGGGGCAATAACGTCCGGGATTCCGGATAACCTCCAGGGGGAGGAGAGTGGTAGGGGAACGAGGGAGGGTTGGTTAAGGGAGGAATGCGATTGCAGTGCTGCAGTGTTTTAAAGCGTGAGGTTGGGGTGTTGAGGAGGGAGCTCCTGCTTCTCCAGGAGGAATTTAGGAGGCTGAAGGTTCACCTCTATGGCGTTGGAAGTGAGAATGAAGTGGCTGGAGTGGTGGAGGGAAAAGGGATCCAGTAGTGAGGTGCAGTCTGCCACTACCTGCGAGGAGGGTAAAGGGGGAAGGAGGAAAGGGCTACTAGGAGTGAGGTGCAGTCCAGCACCTGCTACAAGTGGCAAGTGGTTCCCAGGTTCCCAGGTTAGATAATATCATGTCAGGTAATGGGAACAAGCCCATTATCTGTCTCAGTGCTGGTGGAAATGATATTGGGAAGGGTAGGAGAGAAGAGTTGCTAGATAAGTACAGGTCAGCTATAGAGCTAATTAAGTCCAAGGAGGGGTCCCAATCATGTAGCATCTTTGCCTAGAAGGAGTGGGAAATGAATGGTTGTCTAGGAGCAATTGGTGCAAATTGCTGGCTAGACAGATACTGCAAGGAACTTGCAATCCCATTCATTGACAACTGGGACAACTTTATGGCAAACATGATATGTATGCAAGGGATGGGGTACATCTCTCTGGGACAGGGTGGAAGCACTTGCCAACTCGATTGAGAGGGCCATTGCTGACATGCCTAGTATTTTAAACTGATAGATGATAGAGGTATGGG
>WNWK01010376.1:0-70488 GCA_009830355.1 Cherax destructor | reverse complement strand
TGTAGTCTGAAGATAACTTTAGTAGTGTCTTGGGGCAATTTACCTAGGTTGGTTATGAATAAGGTAGGGTAGTGGTCTGTGGTGTTGTCTGTGATTATGCCTGATTTTATAATAATAATAATAATAATTTTTATTTCTATGCATGTTACAAGTGTACAATGTTATTGGTAGTTACAATTATAAAACTGTAATGCAAGGAGAGCCACTGGCATGCCATGGCATTAGGGGCAGTTTATTCTAGAGACTTATTCACTAAGTACTTAATGCTAAAGAAATTGATTGAGTTTATTCTTGTTCTGTATTATTTAAATTATAATATTATCCACTAGGACTTTTTATTGACTTAAGGAAAGCTTTTGACACAGTAAACCACGGCATCTTACTCCACAAACTTGACCACTATGGAATAAGAGGTCATGCACTAGCATACCTCAAATCCTACCTCACTAATAGGTACCAGTATGTCACTATTAAAGACACATCCTCCACGACACTACCACTAGACACCGGCGTACCGCAGGGAAGTGTCCTTGGTCCCCTGCTCTTCCTCTTATACATCAATGATCTTCCCAATGTATCACAACACTTGAAACCAATACTCTTTGCTGACGATACAACTTATGTCATCTCCCACACAAACCTTGCCACGCTTAATACCAGTGTTAACGACGAATTAATAAAAATATCAACATGGATGACTGCCAATAAACTTACACTCAACACTGATAAGACCTTCTATATTATGTTTGGCAACAGAACAGATGATCCACAATTAAACATTAAGATCAACTCTACACCTATTGCTAGACATAACGAGGGCAAGTTCCTGGGCCTTCACCTTGACAGCAGCCTGAAATTCAGCACCCATATCCAACACATAAAAAAGAAAGTGTCCAAAACTGTGGGGATCCTCTCTAAGATACGGTATTATGTACCACAATCAGCCCTACTCACACTATACTACTCACTCATCTATCCCTACCTCACATATGCCATTTGTGCATGGGGATCACAGCAATTACCCACCTAAAGCCAATAATAACCCAACAAAAAGCCGCAGTAAGAATTATCACACAATCCAACGCTAGGCAGCACACCCCCACTCTTCAAAGACCTAAACCTACTCACTGTCCAGAACATCCATACTTACTACTCTGCTATCTACATTTATAGAACCATTAATTCCAACTTTAACCCTGAGCTAAAACACTTTCTTGACAGTTGTGACAGGACCCATAGACATAATACCAGACATAAACATCTCTTTGACATTCCCGTGTCCGACTAAATCTATACAAAAATTCAATGCGCATAAAAGGGCCTAAAATCTGGAACTCCTGCCTGAAAACTCTAGAACTACAGACACAACCTCCATTTTCAAAAGCACCGTTAAAAACATCTTATCTCACTTACGCACCCAACCGGTAGTTAACCATACGAAAACTACTTTATCTTGCACATATCCACAGCAAAATACACTTATTGATATCTGTGATTCTCCTTAATTTGCACATTACTAACCACAGCAAAATACACTTATTGATATCTGTGATTCCCCTTAATTTGCACAGTTCTAACCAAAATTCTAATACAACTATTGCTCCATAATACTTAAGCTAGTCATAAGTTTGCCTAAGATACTCCAATATAGAAACTATATTATGCCAATATATCACCTTTATCATTAATATATAAACTAATTGCTAACTTTTTATACTAATTGTTAAATTCTCAATGATTAAATTCCAGTACCTAAATTTTGTAAACCTAACCTTACAATCTGTATATCCATTGTATAGCTATTGAGTAAGACCTATCATAAGACTGCCTGAAAAGCCTAGGCATACCTAGGCATATTATTGGCCATCTTGTAATATCAACTTTAATGTATAACTATAAGTACCCCCCACCTTGTATTACATGAAATAAAGAATTTGAATTTGAATTTGAATACATACTATTAAAAGACAATACAAGAGAAATTGGTTGAGTTTAATCTAGTTGTATAATTTATTTCAAGTTACAGTATGTTGATGCTATACTAGTATAATAACAATACTAGAAATTTTATTTTTAGAGTTTCTTCTAGATATATATTTTATTTCAAATTAAGAAAATGATGATACTATAAGATTTTAAATGACAATATGATGATATGAAAGTGCAACAAGTGTTAAGGAGGATGAACATATCAAATTGAGATCATCTTAAGTAAAATAATATTGGGTTTGGAAGTTTGTTACAGTATGAGTATTTAGTATAGGGTGAGTAGGTGATTTTTGAGAAAAGGGGATATGTATAGTGTTAGTCCAGATGTGGTCTAATTAGGAGATACTAGTCTCAGATTCTTGTAGGTTTTGATATTGTTGGTAGCAACAAGCAGTTGCTCACTCTCCACTGCCCCTAGCCTCAGAACCCCAAAAGTAAATGCTCAAAGTACAATAAATTCTCATATTTTAACCTAATGCAAATGTTGAATAACATATATTTAATTGTATAATTAGTGCAACCTGATCAACCTATGTTTTGTACGTCTAGTGTTAAGTAATCAGTGATCTATTAAGTTTAGACTGCCCATATTGCCAAGGCATAATAGTGGCTCTCTTTGCACTACAAATCATTGTAAACCCTCATTTTAAAAACTACCTAAGTAAATATATTTTCTACAGTATGTCAACCACATTGTAAACTTGCAAGGAAATAAAAAAAATTGAAATTTGAAATTGAACTTTGATAGTATTTGAAATGACAATATTTACAGTTATAACACCAATATTGCCTTATTAATCTTAAGTTAGTCTTAAGTTTGCCCAAAGTGCTCTGCACATAAAGGGGCTTTTGTCATGTACACGTAATTGTTATACTCCTTTGTACAAACATTATCATGCAAAAATAAAAATTATTATTATTATTATTATTAGTATTATGACTTATGCAGCAAGTAGCACCACCAAACAGTAGCGGAAGGTTGGTGTAGCGACCCCGGAAATTTGAAATTATGCTAGCCGAAATTAGTGCCGGATTACTGATAGAACCGGATTACTGATTGCCGGATTAGTAATGGCTGACCTGTACCATGGATTAAGGAAAGATCCTAGACTTCACCTTAAGAAACAGACAAAGCAAATGTGATAGTAATTATGAATAAGGTAGATTATAGAGGAAAAGTGAACATGTTATTGGAAGACAGGGGTACTTATGTGCCTCTTAACTAATACAGCCTCTCCTCACTTAACGAAAGAGTTCCGTTCCTAAGACCACGTCGGTAAATGAATTTGTTGCTAAGTGAGGAGCATACTATAATGGTAGTGGGTTTGTGTCAACCATCTTTGATATTGTTTTAATGTCACCTCTGCACCATTTATAACATTTCTGGTAGTGTATTGTATATTGTAATAAACAGAATAGAGAAAATCAGCTCTAATATACATTAGGTATGCATACTGGTCAAAGAGCCTGTCATAAGTGCGAGTCGTCAGTAAACGAGTATGTCGCTGAGTGAGGAGAGGCTGTACTATGACATGTGTCAAGTCTCATGGGCTACTTCTCTACATGTGGCATTCCAAGCCTGCTGGGAGTGATTTATAGGCCTATGATTGGCCCCTGTAGAATGAGAAGAGTTCTTCTATTGGCTCATGGCAAAATCATGCTGATTGTTTGTGATGCTGGAATCTTTCAAAATCACCCTAGAAGTGGGCCCTGTATGGGGTCCTGAAATGCTAAAGGTTTTATAGCTGTTCATAATAGTAAGAGGGTAGTCCTACCTTAACCTTAGATTGCATAAGTAAACAAATATTTAGTTAAGCATTTTATCCTAGGAAATCTGGGTAGAAGATATCCCAGAGGGAGATTACAAAGTGTCTGTGATGGTAGCGTGGATCATTCTGCGTAGCCTGAGCTTCAGCCTGGAAATCTGCGACACGGATCCTGAGGGTAAGCTGCGACCCATACCATTGATGACCATGCTGCTTGGATACTGCCTCTACCTTCCATTCCTGTGCACGGGGCCATACATGCCCTTCACCGACTTTAAGACTGGGGTATGTCGCACTTTTGAAGGTTACGACTGTATTCAAGTGTTGCTGACAGAATTCCCATTGAAACTTTTATATGTATTTTGTAGCCAACCCATAGAATTTGTAGCTTTATAATAGTAGCTTTTTCAAGATTATTCCCTTTGAGAATTAGCTCATATTTACATTTTTGTGTATTAAATTAATTAAAATTTCTCAGCTTGCAGAGCCATATCGAATTTGGACTCTGAGAAGACTAATTGGGGTGGGGTTTCAAATTATGAGATTTTTATGGTGGATGGGATTCACTCAATTCCTCCTGTACCAGTTTTATGCACAGTAAGTATTTTGCACACAATTTTAGAGTATTGAGCCTGTTTTCTTCATGGCGAACTAAAATAACTATAAAAATAAATAAATAAATATATATATACAGTTGACCCTTGAACAATGTGTGTTTGAACTGTGCGGGTCCACTTATATGTGGATTTTTTCAATTAATATTTTTGAAAATTTTGTGGAGATTTGCAACCGAAAAATTAAGAAAAAGTTAGGTATGTCATGAATGTATAAAATATATATGTAATAATTTACTATGTATTTTAAAATATACACAGGTCTATTAAAAAAGTTAAAATTGATCAAAACTTACACACACAAATAATTACAGATCGTACATATTTCTTTCACAGTTAAAAGAAATGTAAACAAATGTAAAGATGCAATATTCATAAATAAATATGAATTTCTTTTTCACATTATCTTTACAGTTTTGATGTCTAATATTAGTAATGCGTATAACATCTACAGTGTTTTGTATCATATAAGACAATATTGATGTAGGTACTAACAGACAGACCATTCATCTCGTAAACAGACAGCATAAATTTTTACGGTATTGATAAATAAAGTACAGTACGTACTATGATTTTCACTAGCTTACTTTATTGTAAGAATACAGTATATAACACATGTAACATACAAAATATGTGTTAATCACTGTATATTATTGGTAAGGCTTCAGTCAATAGTATGCTATTAGTAAAGTTTTTAAGGGGATCGGCACCCCTAACTCCCGTGTTGTTAAAGGGTCAACTGTACATATTTTTTATTTAGCACACTGGCCATCTCCTACCAAGGTAGGGTGACCCCCCAAAAAAAAAAAAAAAAAAGCATTTTCACCATCACTATCACCATCTTGCAAGAGGCATGCTGACATTTCAGCTCAAATGCTTTTTCAAACTACAATACCCTCACCCTTCCTTCAGAGTGCAGGCACTGCCTTCCTTCCTCTAGGACTGAAGTCCAGCTAACTGGTGTCCCTGAATTCCTTCATAAAAGTTACCCTGCTCATGCTCCAACAGCACATCCAGTGAAAACCACATGTCTCCATTCACTGCCCTTGAAACTCAAAGCCTTTTGTACCCCTTCCCTCCAACTGTTCCTGGGATGACCCCTTCTCCCTTCCCCCCAGAGTTATAGACCTTCTTTGTTAACCTTTCCCCATTCATCCTTTCTACATGAATGAGGGTGTATTTTCCTTCTTTGGGTCAGCCTGTCTTTGTGGGAGGTGGTCACTGAGGTAAGGCATAAGAAATCTGTTTTAGTAGAGAACTGAATATTAATTAATTAGGAGATACACTTTCTTTCTCCAAGTTCTCAAAAGGGAGGGCTCAAGAGCTGGAATGCAAGATACACTGAGAAAGAGAGAGAGTTGCCCTTTGCTCATGTTTGAAAATAATACTTTGACAAATGAGTTTTATGTACTGTTTTGAAGGGTAGCAGTAGAGTCTTAAAGACACACAGAAATACATACACTAGAACATTATCAATGTTTGCATCAATAAAATTGCTGGAATTTTGCTAAATTCTTGATGTGGCTGAATTTTTAATGTACAGGTACTTCTCGATTTATGATGGTTTGACTTACGATATTTTGACTTTACAATGGTGCAAAAGCAATAACTTTGGAGATGAAACTTGAGATAATTACCTAGCATGAAGATGGCAAGTCCATAACTTGTATCATTTATTTACTTTTCTTTACTGGTAAAAGACCTGGGAATAATCATGTCAGCTGACCTTTCTTTTCAAGACCATAACAAGACAAAGATCACGACAGCCTAGGAAGATGACTGGGTGGGTATTGAGAACTTTCAAAACAAGGGAAATAATGCCGATGGTGATACTCTTCAAATTGTTAGTTCTCCCTCATTTAGAATATTGCTCAGTGCTGATGGCCCCGTTCAAAGCGGGAGAAATATCAGAGCTGGAACAAATACAGAGATCGTTTACGGCTCACATTGAGCCAGTAAAGCACCTAAATTACTGGGAACGCCTTCAAGTCTTGAATATGTACTCATTGGAGCAGAGGAGAGAGATATACATACATGATAATATATACAGTGGACCCCCGGTGTTCGTGATGCTCCAAACTCGAACAGTTATGTAAGTGCATTTTTGTAAGTGCTTTTGTAAGTGTATTTTTGGGGGTCTAAAAGGACTAGTCTAATTTACATTATTCCTTATGGGAATAAATTTGTTTGTAATGGCACTTGTACCTGGAAAATAGTTGAGGGCCTGGTCCCAAATCTGCACACTGCCATAACAACATACTGGAGTGAGAGATATGGGAGGAAGTGTAAAATAAACCCAGTGAGGAGCAGGGGTGCAGTGGGGACAATAAGGGAACACTGTATCACTATCCGGGGTCCCAGATTATTCAACATCTTACCAGAAGATATCAGAAACATAGCTGGAACAAGTGTAGAAGCCTTCAAGAGGACACTGGACAAGTATCTTCACCAGGTGCCAGATCAACCAGGCTGTGATGGATATGTGGAGAAGCGGGCCTCCAGCAGCAACAGCCTGGTTGACCAGGCAAGCACCAGACGAGCCTGGTCCATAGCTGGGCTCCGAGAGTAGTGAAACTCTCAAAACTCTTCAAAGCAAATAAGCAAATAGTTACAGTAATTATTTGTTTATTTACTTATTCAGTGACAGTAGTTATTTATTTATTTAGCATATCATATTCATATTTGACTTACGATAGGTTCGTCTGGACATTACCCCATTGTAAGTCAATGAGCACCTGTATAAGAAATAAAGACAGTATAGAAGGAATGTGTGTGAGAAGGATTAAATCTAGGTGAGAGGGATTACTTTAGTCCAGACACTTAACATGCAACTTTAATATATTTGTGAGGCACAGACAGAAATGTTCCTCTCCCTCATCTGAATGATCACATTTCTCTCTCATAGACTGTTAATTCAAGGTGTTAAGACGTGAATTATATTTACATGCTATATTCAAGTTTCCTTCTAACTGGTTTGTTTATTTGTACTGCTCCATTTTGCAGCTCACTGCATTTCACCCCTGAGCTGGTGAAAAAGATGACCTCATGGTCTATGGCTGGGTTTGTTTACTTTCTCACCGCCTTCCTACAGTTGAAGTATGTTGGTAAGTTAGGCTTTTTGCATGGTATATGAAAGTGTTAGTGCAAGCTTGCAAGAAAATATTTTAAAATAATATGCTCACATTAGGTAGTAGGTTGGTAGACAGCAACCACCTGGGTAGGTAATACCATCCTTCCAAGTGAGTGTGAAATGAAACCTGTAATTGCTTTACATGATGGTAGGATTGCTGGTGTCTTTTTTCTGTCTCATAAACACACAGGATACCAGGTATATCTTGCTACTTCTACTTACACTTAGGTCACACTACACATGCATGTACAAGCATATATATATAACACACCCCTCTGGGTTTTCTTCTATTTTCTTACTAGTACAGTGGAACCCCGGTTAACGAACACCCCGGAAATCGTGCAATTATGTAAGTATAATATTGTAAGTGCTTGTGGAAGTGTATTTTTGGGGGTCTGAAATAGACTAACCTAAATGACATTTTTTCTTAAGGAAGTAAATTCGTTCGGTAATGGCACTTGAGCAGGCTTCTGCAATGATTTTTCGTTAACTGGGGTTCCACTGTACTTGTTCTTATTTCCTCTTATCTCCATGGGGAAGTGGAACAGAATTCTTCCTCCATAAGTCATGCGTGTCGTAAAAGGCGACTAAAATGCCGGAGCGAGGGGCTAGTAACCCCTTCTCCTATATATATTACTAAATGTAAAAGGAGAAACTTTCGTTTTTCCTTTTGGGCCACCCTGCCTCGGTGGGAAACGGCCGACGTGTTGAAAGAAGAAAGAAAGATATATACAGTGGTACCTCTACTTACGAGCAGCTCCCAACTCGAACAATTATGTAAGTGTATTTTTGTAGGTGCTTTTGTAAGTGTATTTTTGGGGGTCTGAAATGGATTAATCTAATTTTCATTATTTCTTATGGGAAAAATTCTTCGGTATCAGCACTTGAATAGGTGTCTGGAACGAATTAAGCTCGTAACTCGAGGTACCACTGTATATACGTATATATATTTTTTAACTCATCGGCCGTTTCCCACCGAGGCAGGGTGACCCAAAAAGGAAGAAAAAACTTTCATCCTCATTCAACACTTTCACCATCACTCGCACATAATCACTGTCTTTGTAGAGGCGCTCAGACATGACAGCTTAGACATCCCTCCAAACTGCCAATAACCAGACTCCTCCTTTAAAGTGCAGGCATTTTACTTCCCATTTCCAGGACTCAAGTCCGGCTAACCGGTTTTCCTGAATCCCTTCACAAAATATTACCCTGCTCACACTCCAACAGCTAGTCAGGTCCCAAAAACCATTCGTCTCCATACACTCCTATCTAACACGTTCATGCACACTTGCTGGAAGTCCAAGCCCCTCACCCACAAAACAACTTTGACCCCCTCCCTCCAACCTTTTCGGGGATGACCCCTACCTGCCTTCCTTCTCTTACAGATTTATACTTCTCTTTAAGTGACCAAACCACCTCAACAGCCCCTCTTCAGCCCTCTGACTAATACTTTTAGTAATTCCACACCTCCTAATTTCCACACTTCGAATTCTCTGTGTAATATTTACACCACACATTGCCTTTAGACATGACATCTCCACTGCCTCCAGCTGCCTCTTTGCTGCAGCATTTTCAACCCATGCTTCACACCCATATAAGAGTGTTGGTACCACTATACTCTCATACATTCCCTTCTTTGCCTCTATGGATAACGTTCTTTGTCTCCACAGATACTCAATGCACCACTCACTTTTTTTCCTTCATCAATTCTATGGTTAACCTCAAATTTCATAAACCCATCCGCTGACAAGTCAACTCCCAAATATCTGAAAACATTCACTTCTTCCATACTCCCTGCAATGTGATATCCAATTTTTCTTTATCTAAATCATTTTATACCCTCATTGCCTTACTCTTATCTATGTTCACTTTCAACTTTCTACCTTTATTATTATTATTTATTATTATTATTTTACCACCAGCACTCTCTCACCAAGGTAGGGTGACCCAAAAAGAGGAAACACATTCACCATCATTCATTCAACAGCTGTTTTTGAGAAAGTGTGCAGACAACACAATTCATGTGACCCTCCAGATTACAAAATCTCCACCCCTTCAGAACCCAGACATTGTACATCCCTTTTCTCAGGACCTAAGTCTGGCTGATCAAGCCATAAAAGCCACTTGTTTCCATTCTGATCAAACATACTCACACAATCCTGCTGGATGCTCATGTTTATAGCACTTAAAACTGCTTTTACCCTCCTCCCTCCAACTTTTTCCTGGGATGTCCCTTTATGCTTTCTTTCCACCCCAGATTTATACACCCACTTTGTCATCCTCTTCTCCTTTCTTTTAAAATGCCCAAACAACTTCAACAACTCCTCATCCCTCTGACCAATAACTTTGGTAACTTCACAGGATCACCTAATTCCTACGCTCTAAATTTTCAGCATCACAGGATCACCTAATTCCTACGCTCTAAATTTTCAGCATAATTCATTACTGGCACCACACATTACTTTCAACCATGACATCTCCATTACCTCTAGCCTCCATGCTGCAACTTTTAAAGCCCATGCCTCACACCCACATAAAAGTGTTGGTACTACTATGCTATGGTACATTACACTTTTGGCCTGCATATACATAACCTTCTTTCCACAGATGCTTAAAACACTCCAGCAATTTTTTTGTTCTCATTTATTCTGTGGTTCACTTTTCATCTTCTCTCATTCATGATTAAAATATACAGTACTAGTTCGTATTTTTCTAGAATGCTGTTCACCATTACCTTTACCCCATAGAACATGTATGACTATTTACACCCAAAAATGTATAAAAAAATTATATATATATATTATATCTATGTAGGTTATTTGAAAATTTCAATATTTTTAGATATTTTGTTATCCTTAACCCTTTCACTGTCAAGACCCTTGCTCACAATCTTGCTCTCTTACCAAAATCTTAACCCTGTGAGGGTCTGTCCCATAGTTCTATGGCTTTGAAGCCAGGGTCCAAGCTGTAGTTCTACGCCATGAGCTCAGCTCACTCAGATAAGCTGTGAGCAGTAAATTTGGGCCTAGATATGAGAGAATACATCTATGTGGTAAGTGTGCACCACATAAAACAAATCCTGGAGCACGCAGTGCATAATGAGGAAAAAACTGTGACCGTATTTACGGTTTCTTGGTCTCATTTGATAGAATGGAAGATATAATACAGAAATAGAGATGTATTGAAAATGGCTTGAAACTGAACTCAAAGTAACGGAAATGTTTGATTTTTGCCGATGTTCAAGAGTAAACAAATGACATCAAATGGTGGGTGTAATATATGTTCATGAATATGCTGATATTATTTATACAATTATTACAATATTGCATAATAGCAAATCAATTTTTTGGTGTAAATAAAAATTCATTATGTGAATAAAAAATAAAAATGGAATTCATTTGTAAAGTTTGGAAATGTAACTAATAAATAGAGGAAATCTTAGTTTAGTGCCAGGAATGTGCCTGCATTGTTTATTCTGGACCCTATTTTAAAATTGGAATAGTTTGAACTTTGTTAAATTGGCCAAATTACCAATTTCCGATCACTTTGTTGGGTAGTTGAAATAGTTGGGTGGGCGATTTCTTGTGCTCAATCGATAAAATAGAAGTAATACTAACAAAATAGCTAAGAATTTGATCGACTGCAATAATGTAATTGGCCTAAAATGAGAGTCAAATTCGGCAAAATAGCCGATGCATAAGTATTGCTGATACAGCAAAATTTGCGAGAGCGTAATTTCATCAATTTTCCATCAAATTTTGTACTTTTTGTTTTATTACCTTCAGAAAATGATTCTCTACCATTTCATAAGAAAAATAAAAATTTTTTTTTTAAATTCTTGGACCCTGTAGACAAGGCATAGATCTATGGCCTGGACCCTCAAAGAGTTAATTAAGAATATTTTTCTGATTGTTTTAAAAGAAAAAAAATTACGATCAGTACTTACTGAGATATAGAGGCGTGAAGTTGACAGAAAGTGAACTGCTTATGGCAACATCGGCGACTGCCCCTCACTCAGTAATATTATTTTTACTTTTATTCTACTTTTTTATTTTTTAATATTTTATTTTTTTCAAGTAACTTTTGTGGCCTTTGAGACCAATATAATACATAATATATATACAGTGGACCCCCGGTGTTCATGATTTATTTGTTCCAGAATGCTGTTTCAAGTGCAGTTACCAAATAATTTTTTCCCATAAGGAATAATGTAAATTAGACTAGTCCTTTTAGACCCCCAAATATACACTTACAAAAGCACTTACAAAAATACACTTACATAATTGTTCGAGTTTGGAGCATCACAATAACTGCAACACAATAACTGCACAAACATTGTTATCATTATATTGTTTACAAAACATGTTTACACAAACCAACAATAAAAAAGTTGTTTATTACTATTGTTCTATAATACAGTGGACCCCGTTTTTCGTAATTAATCTGTTCCGAGAGTGTGACTAATGGCGAAATTGACGATTTGCGAATCCATTTTCCCCATAAGAAATAATGTCAATCCAATTAATCTTCCAGACACCCAAAAGTATTAAAACAAAAAATTTTTGACATGAAATATAGATGTACATACACAGAAAACAATGAGACATAAAGAATAAAATAATAATAACATGACACTTACCTTTATTGAAGATTCTTCTTAGTGTATGGAAGACAGGAGGAGGGAAGAGGATGGAGAAATTACTGTTTGAAAGGGGAATCCCCTTCCATAAAGACTTCAGGTACCAAGTCCTTTTCTGGGATTACTTCCCTTCTTTGTTTTTTAATGCCACTAGGACCAGCTTGAGAGTCACTGCACACCTGTGGCACTAAATATCTGTCCAGAGAGCTCTGTTTCTGGCATCTCTTTAAAATTTCCCTAAAATGGGACACAAGATTGTCATTGAACATGTCACAGATATGGCCTGTAACAGCTTTGTCAGGGTGATGTTCCTCCATAAATGATTGCACCTCACTCCACTTTGCACAAATGTCCTTAATCTTTGAAGAAGGCACCTTCTTCCATCTCTCTTCCTCCTCCTCTGAAGCAATTTCCTGAGCTGTGGTCTGTTGCTGTTGCAGATGAAGGTCTTGCAGCTCTTCAGTAGTTAGCTCTTTATTGTGGTCCTCTACCAACTCTTCCACATCCTCGCCACTCAAATCCAACTCCATGGAATTCCCCAATGCCACAATACTTTCCACAACTGGCATCGGCTCCTCAGGGTCAGCCCCAAACCCTTCAAAATCCCTCTCTTGACACAATCTTGCCACAGTTTTCTCCAAGCAGAGTTCAAAGTCCTGGAAGTCACTTCCTCCCAAGCCTTACCTATAAGGTTTATGCAATGGAGGATATTGAAGTGATGTTTCCAAAACTCTTTTAGGGTCAATTCAGTGTCCGAGGTTATGTCAAAGCACCTTTGAAACATTGCTTTGGTGTAGAGTTTTTTGAAGTTTGAAATGATCTGCTGGTCCATGGGCTGGATGAGAGGAGTGGTATTAGGGGGCAAGAACTTCACTGTGATGAAATGAAACTCCTTCACCATTTGCTCTTCCTAGTCTGGGGATGAGCAGGAGCATTGTCCATTACCAGGAGGCACTTGAGTTCCAATTTATTTTCCAGGAGGTATTTCTTCACACTGGGGCCAAACACTTCATTGAACCAATCAAGGAAGATTCCCCTCGTGACCCATGCCTTACTGTTAGCCTTCCACATCACACACAAATTAACCTTGGCGACATTGTTTTTCTTGAACACTCTGGGATTTTCAGAGTGATACACCAGTAAAGGCTTCAGTTTGAAATTCCCACTAGCATTACTACAGAACATGAGAGTTAGCCTGTCTTTCATAGGCTTGTGTCCTGGCAATGCCTTTTCCTCCTGCGTGATGTAGGTCCTCTTTGGCATTTTCTTCCAAAAGAGGCCTGTTTTGTCACAATTGAACACTGGTTGTGCAGGTTGTTGTGGTTGTGCAGGTTGTTGTGGTTGTGCAGGTTGTTGTGATGTGTGGGGTGGTTGAGGGTGCTTAAGCATGGCCTTTGTTGTGGATGTGCAGAGTCAGCGGTGTGGCTAACAGCATGGGCCGCTGGTGGTGCCACATGACACATGGCACCACCACCATCTGATGCTGCATGCACGTTATCCATCCCAACTGTAACAATATCATCGTCATTTTCACTATCTGTTCCTGATGTGTAAGGCCTTGGGATGTACTCCAAGATGTACTCCTTCTCCTTGGAATAGCATATGGCACACTACCAGAACGCATGTAGCATCGTATATACTGACGCTTCACTGGAGAATATTCCTCCTCACTGTCACTAGTGGAATTGTAATCAAGAGCTAGGAAATCACAATCACTATCACTATCATTATCACTGCTCACATCTGAGTCCTGGACAGGGGAAAATAAGAGTTTCCTCTTTCGCCGTGGTACAGCTGAACATGAATGAGATGGCCCAGCACCAGAGGTGGAAGGTTGAGGGTCGTCTGGGTTTTCAGCACTATTTCCGTTATCCTGGGCATTGCTTTCGGTCACAAACTCCTCAAAACCATGAAATTCATCTTCACTGACACTTCCATCTGTGTTAGAACTATCACTTTGGAAGAGAAGAGTCCCAGTTCACCGGGAAGTGAGATATATCTTACCACGAGGCATGGTAAACAAGGACTACTGAAATGGCGTTCCCACAATGCAATGTGGGTGCCCTGATTTTTTTTATACTGCGCACACTGACCACGCAGACCCATTCTCTCACATGTAGGTCTACCAGCTTTCTCCCGCTAGATTTGAAGCCGCTAGAATTTTGGCATATTAATACATCACCGTTACTGGCTTGTAAGCCATACCTATACGTCACTGACAGTGAAAGGGTTAACTTATCAGCCTATGGTATACCATAATAATAAACTAATCTCTTTTTTTGTATGTTTGTAATTATCTGTTGTGGTTTGCTAGTACATGTAAGTACTTTAGGGTTATGTCTAACTCAGTATAAAATCTTTGTAAATCATAAAATGTTTGAAAACTAAAGCACAAGATTTTTTATGTTTAAATATAAAGATGAGTGGGGATGTTGCAGCTCAGTGGGTCATGTGGATGCTGACCTCCATGCACTTCAAGTAAAAAATGGCTAGGGATTGAGTAATGATGAATGTATTTTCCTTCTTTAGGCCATCCTACCTTAGTGGAAAATGGCTGATGTGTTGAATTTTATTATTATGTTTTGATCGTTATCATTGTAACAGTTTCCTATTGTAGGTTTGTAACTTATAAAATTAGACAAATTCTAGTCACAATTGCAGTAAATGAAATTAGCTTGTAAGGTACCTAAATTTAAATCTTTGATGTGATGTTAGTAAAGTAGAAAAGCAACCTACAGCATTTTTAATATGTTGTAAGGTTCAATATATTGACTATTTAACCCTTAAACTGTCCAAACGTAGATCTACGTTCACTCGCGTAGCGCTCCAAATATTTTGAAAAAAAAAAATAGTTTTTTTTTTTAAATGAAGAGTGCATTTTTCTACATGTTATAGGATAAAAAAAAATTAGTATCAGTACTTACCGAGATATAAGCCCGTGAGGTTGACGCTTGCTGCTCACCTGATTGCAACATTGACTCCTGCCGATGCAGAAGTGTTGCCAATATACCTTTTTTTCTCGTTTTTATTTTAATTTGTAGATTTTTTATGATCTGATAATTACAATTTATAATAGTTCTTGTGATTTCATAGCCAATCTTTGTTCTGACACTAATATTAGGTACTGAAATAGTCACAATCACACCCACAGGTGAACATTTTCACCTGCCTGGGTCATTTACTATTGTCTAGAAATATATACAAAGTATTTATAGGTTGCTGAAATGTTTTAGACACACTGGAGTATACCTTGAAGCATGGTGTTATGACAAGTGTCAGCAAACTGCTGACAGGCAGTGACACTTGATGAATGTGCACTCAGGGAACCCTGCTTTATTTGTTTTCACTGTTATACACAAAAATGTTTGTGTCTATCTGTCTGTCTATCTATCTGTCTGTCTGTCTATCTATCTGTCTGTCTGTCTATCTGTCTGTCTGTCTATCTGTCTGTCTGTCTATCAGTCTGTATCTGTGTCTGTCTAGCTCTGCTTATCTGTCTTTCTGTCTGTCTGTGTGCCTGGAGTATATATATATGTGTGTCTTGAGTATATATATGTCACTGGGCTTGACAGCCCAGTGACATTTGATAAATGTCAGCAGTGTTGGAGGGAACCCTCCCTTTGTTTTCAATGTTACACACATGTCTGTCTGTCTGTCTGTCTATCTGTCTGTCTAGCTCTGCTTATGTCTGTCTAACTCTGCTTATCTGTCTTTCTGTCTGCCTGCGTGTGTGTCTTTCCGTCTGCTTGTCTCTCAGTCTCAGAGTGCAGCTCGTAAACCAACAGGTATTACACACGATGCAGAAGTGACAATGGTATTACTTGCCAGTCATGCTTATTATGTCTTATATCTACAAGCATTGTATAGGACTTTGCCTGGAATTTTTGGGTTATCCTAGGTAATTTACACTATGTATAATAACTGTACTTATGTGTACATGTGAGAGAGAGACAGAGATATAGGACAGAAAGATATATAGACAGACAAAGATATAGACAGACAAAGATATAGACAGACAAAGATATAGACAAAGATATAGACAGAGATATAGACAGACAGAGTTATAGACAGATAGACAGAGAGACAGCCAGCCGGCCAGCCTGCCGAATACATAAGAACATAAGAAAGAAGGAACACTGCAGCAGGCCTACTGGCCTATGCATGGCAGGTCCATGTCACCCCCCAGCTTAGACCAATGACCCACCTAGTCAGGTCACATCCTCTAAAGGAAGGAGCATGTCATCAAACCTAGTAGCACAAATAGCTAGTCAGGTCCAACTCACACCCACCCACAGCCACTCATGTATTTATGTAACCTAATTTTACTTTCCTCTTATAAGGGGAGTGTTAATGCGACATGACATCTGTGAATCCCTGGTGTTTGTCACACTATTTGCTCTAGCTGGAGCTCAATTGAACTGGTGCTCCCACAAGGTACTAAGTGGTCCTAGATTTTTTAATATGGTGCACACTGAGGGCGCAGACCCATTCTCTCATGTCTAGGCGACTCAGGCATATTGTGCCAAATTTGAAGAAATGAAAAATAAAATGTAATCTACGTTCAGAGCACTACGCGAGCAAACGTATAGTATATACGTTTGGACAGTTTAAGGGTTAAAGATAGATAGGTAGAAAAATATTGATAGTTTCACAATAATTCTTCTGGTACAGTAAAGTATGGAAGAATAGTAACTGGTGAGTTCTATGAAGTAGTGATAGTTACAAGTTGGAAGCCCATTTCTAGGCTTTTCCATTCTGGCTACTTCATTGCAGTGATGACTGTAATCCTGCCAGTTTCTCTCTCCTTTACTGTTCACACTCATGATTATTTGTTTCATATAATCTTGTGTTCTGGCCATACAAGCTGCAGGTGAAGGGCTCTTGATCAAAAGAATGGGAATGACTCTTCCCTTTCTTGGATTATATCTGATTACCTCCCATTCCCCAGGTGCTGAATGAGCCTTGTGTTGTTAGCATTTCTCATAAATGTAATAATGATATAGTCTTTATGTATTAATTTTTTTTGTTATCTCTCATCATTCAGATAATCAATAATACATTATATATTTTAGATTAAAAACTCTCCATGGGGAAGTGTTGTAAGAGGCATCTGAATGCTGGGAGAAAGGGGCTAGTAACCCTCTCCTGCCCTGGTGGAAGATGGCAGGTGTGCTGAAAAAAAAATAAAACCTCTGCAAATATTGGACCTGGTGTGACAAACATCAGTCTTTATGAAGTATTTGTGAGGTTGTCATTACAGATTATCTCTCCTTAGTGTTGTATGGGTTACCATCAGTGCTGGCCAGAGTAGAAGGTTACGATCCCCCAAGACACCCTCAGTGCACCCTCATGACCTACAGGTTTTCTGATGTGTGGCGCTACTTTGATCATGGGCTGTACCGCTTCATGCTCAAGTGAGTTCAGGGAACTCTTTTAATTGTATCTTTTTATTAATATCTGTATGCAGTGCTATAAGATTTGTGCTTGGAATGTTCATACAGTACTGATATTTTTTTGGGATATATTTTGCTAGATATTATGAAGTATCTATAATTTTGTTTTTGTGTATCAGACTTTGCCAGCATTGATACAGTAGGGAAAATTGCTCTGTTTCAGTTAGGCAATCATGAAATGTTCTTCACATAGTTCATGTGTTGCTTTGAAATACAGTATCTCCTGAAGATTTGAAAGTGGTCAATGGGTAAGTACAGGAGGATCCCACTTATACGGCAGGTTAGGTTCCAGGCTACCCCCATAAAGCAGAAATCGCTGTAAAGCAAATCACACTTTTTTCACTTATATATGGATATACAGTGGAACCCCGGTTTTTGTCTTTAATCCATTCCAGAAGGTCGGTCGAAATCCGAAATGGACGAAAACCGAAGTGATATTTCCTATAAGAAATACGTAATGTAAATCCAATTAATCCGTTCCAGACACCCAAAAATATTAACAAAAAATACATTTTATAATAATTATAGTTTTACATACAGAAAACAATGAGAAATAAATATAAATGACTAATTTTAATGGATAAATGAACATTTAAATCACTTTTAACTTTATTGAAGAGACTTATTGGCGTATGGAAGACAGCGAGGAGGGAGAGGGAGGAGAGGTTATTGTTTGGAAGGGAAATCCCCCTCCATAAGGACTTCAGGTATCAAAGCCCTATCCAGGGTTACTTCCCTTCTTTGATTTTTACTGGCACTAGGACCAGCTTGAGAGTCACTGGACCATGCAAACACAACTTGCAACAGCTTTGTTAGGGTGATATTTCTCCACCAACTTTTCCACATCCTAGCTACACAATATTTAATGAGGCCCAAAGCCATATTATTACCATCGACATACCATATTCACTGAGTTTAATCGTTTCTAACAACTACCTTTAGATGCCATCATAAACAAAGGGAGAAATAATGAATAATTCATGCCGAGAATTGTAACAAAAACGTTATGATTAACCCTTAAATGGTCCAAACGTATATATACGTTCTTACCGCTATTGCCCCAAATGTATATTTACGTTTTATTTTTCCTGCCTCCAAATTTGGCACAATTGGCCTGAGATGCCTGGTCAGCATAGAATGAGTCTTAACCCTTTCGGGGTTTTGGTCGTACTAGTACGTCTTACGCACTGGGGTTATTGACGACTAGTACGCCTAAATTCTAGCGCCTCAAATCAAGCAGAAACAGGCTGTTAGGCCTAGATGTGATAGAATGGGTTGTGCGGTCAGTGTGCGCAGTATAAAAAATTCCTGCACCACACAGTCATAATGGGGAAAAAACTCTGACCGTGTTTTTGGTTTAAAACAGCGACTTTGCAGTCTATTTTTATGGTATTTATTTTTTTGTATTCTCTTTTCTTGTTCTTATTTGATAGAATGGAAGATATATTACAGAAATAGAGATGATTGTGATTGGTTTGACAATAACAAGTACCTTGAAATTGAGCTCAAAGTAGCGAAAATGTTCGATTTTTGACGATGTTCAAGAGTAAACAAATCACACCATGCATCCAATACACATCAACTGGCGAGTCTAATATTCATGCACAAGTGCTCTGATATTATTTATACCATTTTTACAATGATGCAGTTGTATACATAACAATAAATCTTCTATTTTTTGTGAGAATAAAAATTCAAAATGGAATGCAAAAGTAATGTAAGAAGGGCCTGGAGACGTAACTAATGAACAGAGAAGATGTTATTTTAGTGCCAGGAATGTCTGTCTTGTTTATTATGGATCCTATTTTGAAATTGGCATCGTTTGAAATATGTGTGAAATTGGCCAAATTGCCATTTTCTGACCACTATTTTGGGTAGTTGAAATTGGTAAATAGGCGGTTTCTTGTACTCAATCGATAGAAGAAATGGAGTTCTATCGAAGTAGCTATAATTTTAGTAGACTGAAACATTGCAATGTGCCGAAAATAGGGCTCGAAGTGGGCGAAATCACCGATGCGTAAGTGTCATGGCTACCGCTAACTTTGCGAAAGCATAATTCCGTTAGTTTTCGATCAAATTTCATAATTTTTGTGGCGTTATGATCGGAAAAAGATTCTCTATCATTCCATAAGAAAAAATAATTTTTTTTTTTTTTAAATTCGTGGACCCTGAGAACGAGTTTCAGAGACCCCCTTGGACCCCCAAAGGGTTAACCCTTTCAGGGTCCAAGGCCATTTTTGGAAGGGGGTGCGCCAGTGTCCAAGAATTTAAAAAAAAAATAAAAATTATTTTTTCTTTCAGAATTAAAGATAATAATTTTGTGAAGGTAATGAAACAAAAAAAAATAATTTCCGATCAGTAGTTTTCGAGATATAGAAGCATGAAGTTTACCCTCAATGACCGGGTGGCGGCAACATCAGCGATTTCCGTAAAGTCGCATTTTTTTATTTTGTGTTTTTGTTACTTTTTTCTTTTATTTTCTAATATTTTTTTTCCAGTAACTTTTGTGGCCTGTGAGACCAATATAATAGATAATGTATAACTATACACTCATTGTATTCAACATAATAACCGCACTAATTTGTTTATCATTATATTGCTTACAAAACTTGTTTACAAGTTTATTGTACACAAAATAATGATGAAAATATTAGTGCAGTATTGTTGAATAAATGGTACCATATGTAGTACCATATGGTACAATGGTACCATATGGTACAATGTATATGGTGCAATGTATCATATGGTACAATGTATCATATAGTGCAATGTACCATATAGTACAATGGAACCATATGGTACAATGTATCATATGGTGCAATGTACCATATGCTACAATGTACCCTATGGTACCCTGTACCATATGGTACCTATGGTACCCTGTACCATAGTACAGGGTTTCATATGGTACAGGATACCATATGGTACAGGGTACCATATGGTACAGATACAGGGATCCCAATGGAAATAAGTCACCCTGACTTTTTGGGTTATTCTAGGATCTTTCACATATGCTGTTGCATTGGGCTGGTGCAGCATGCTGCATGCTCATGGCACCATATGGTACATTGTACCATATGGTACTATATGGTACCGTTGTATTCCACACAACCGCACTAATATTTTCATCATTATTTTGTTTACAATAATTGTTTACAATAAAAAATATGCAAAAATGTTGTATGTTAGTAATGTTCTATTATATATTTACAAATGTACAGTGACTGGACATGTTTCAATAGGTGGATGACGAAGCACTTTGTGTTGGAAACTGCTGTGTCAGTGCCTTGAGAGCCACACTCACTGCTCAGTCTGAGCTAGTTCCTCCTTCCACCAACATCACTTACTGACCAGTAACACTACTGACAATGGTACAGGGTACCATACAGTACAGGGTACCATATGGTACAGGGGTACCATATGGTACAGGGGTACCATATGGTACAGATACAAGGATCCCCTTGGAAATAAGTCACCCTGAATTTTTTGAGTTATCCTAGGAGCTTTCCAGATATGCTGCTATGTACAGTGGACCCCCGCTATTCGAACGGCTTGGCAGTCGAACAAATCGTCATTAGTACAAAAAATTTGATATCGTCATGTGAACAAATTATCGCGAGTCGAATGAATACGTTCGTGACCTGTCGGCCCAGGCGCTTGGGTGCCTCACAGCGCAGGCGTGGAGAGCCAGTCCCGCGTTGTTTACACTCGAGAGAACAATACCCTGCATGCTTCCCCAGACATTTCACACTTAATTATAATTTTTTGGAGTTTGTTCATTAAGTGCGACTGTGAAATAAGCTACCATGGGTCCCAAGAAAGTTCCTAGTGGTACCCCTGGGCTGATAAAAGTGAGAAACACCGTAGAAATGAAGAAGGAAATAATATAAAAATACGAGAGTGGTGTGTGATTGTGTGATCTTGCCAGGATATATGGCAAAAACAGGTCAACTATCGCTTCTATCCTGCTTAAGAAGGAAGAAATTAAGCAAGCTGATGTTGCAAAAGGAGTTACTTTGCGAGCCAAAAACAGACCACAAATAATCGAAGAGATTGAGAAGTTGTTGCTGGTGTGGATCAAGGATAAAGAGTTAGCGGGTGATAGTGTGTCTGATTGTAATGGTAGTGAATTTAAAGCCAGCAAAGGCTGGTTTGAGAGATTTAAAAATCGTAGTGGCATACATAATGTGGTAAGGCATGGTGAGGTTGCCAGTTCAGACAAACATGCAGCTGAAAAATTCATAAATGAGTTTCAGGACTACATAAAGACTGAAAAATTGAAACCTGAACAAGTGTTCAATTGTGACGAAACAGGCCTGTTTTGGAAGAAAATGCCCAACAGGACCTACATTACTCAGGAAGAAAAGGCACAGCCAGGACACAAGCCTATGAAAGACAGGCTAACTCTCATGATGTGTAGTAATGCTAGTGGGGATTTTAAATTAAAGCCTTTACTAGTGTATCACTCAGAAAATCCCAGAGTGTTCAAGAGACACAATGTCGTCAAAAGTAGATTGTGTGTCTTGTGGAGAGCTAGTCAGAATGCATGGGTCACAAAGCACCTTTTCAGTGACTGGATCCACGAAGTGTTTGGCCCCAGTGTGAGAAAATACCTACAGGAAAAGGGTTTGGACAAAAGTGCCTCCTGTTGCTGGACAATGCTCCTTCACATCCTCAAAACATGGAAGACCTACTGTGTGAAGACTTCAAATTTATAAAACTGAAGTTCTTGCCTCCTAACACCACTCCTCTCCTCCAGCCCATGGACCAGCAGGTCATCTGTAACTTCAAAAACTCTACACAAAAGCAGTGTTTGAAAAGTGCTTTGAAATGACCTCGGACAGTGAATTGACCCTTAGAGAGTTCTGGAAGAATCATTTCAATATCTACAGCTGCATAGGCCTTATAGGCAAGGCTTGGGAGGGAGTGACTTCAAGGACTTTGAACTCTGCTTGGAGACCATTGTGGCCAGGTTGTGTCCAACAGAGGGATTTTGAAGGGTTTGAGGCTGACCCTGACCCTGCCGACCCTGTGCCTGTTGTGGACTGTATTGTGGAATTGGGCAAGTCCATGGGGTTGGAGGTGAGTGGCGATGATGTGGAAGAGTTAGTGCAGGGCCACAGGGTAGAGCTAAAAACTCAAGAGTTGCAAGAGCTGGAAATGGAAGAGCATCAGACCAGATTTGAGGCTATTGATTCACAGGAGAAGGAGGAGGAAGAGGGGCTGAAGAAGGTGCCTTCTTCAGAGATTAAGGAGATGTGTACAATGTGGAATAGATTGCAAAGTTTTGTTGAAAAATACCACCCTGAACAAGCTCAAACAAGCCATAACAGCAGCATGTTCAGTGACCAAACAATGTCCTTCTTCAGGAACATGTTGAAAAGGCGCCAGAAACAGAGGACTGTGGACAGTTATTTTGTTAAAGTGTCCAGTGTCTCCCAAGCTGGTCCTAGTGGGATTAAAAGACAAAGAAAAGAAGTAACCCCAGATAGGGCTTTGGTACCTGAAGTCTTTCTGGAAGGGGATTCCCCTTCCAAACACTAACCCCTCCCTCCCTCACTCCTCCTCCCTCTCTTCCATATGCCATCAACAATCTTCAATAATGGTAAGTAAAAAGACTTGCATTTATTTACTAATACTTTTAGTAGTACAGCACTGTAGTATTTAATGTTTTTGTCTATGTAGAAGCTTAATTTTATTAAAATATATTATTTTTTATATATTTTTGGATTTCTGGAACGGATTAATTGTATTTCCATTATTTCTTATGGGAAAAATTAAATCGCCTTTCGAACATTTCACGTTAAGAACAAGCTCTTGGAACGGATTAAATTCGAATGGCGAGGGTCCACTGTATGATAATCTATGTACGTAACTGCATTTGTGTACACCTGAATAAACTTATTCAAGTGCATGTGGAGTCGTAAGTTTATTCAGGTATACACAAATACAGTTACATATATTTATCATACATAGCAGCATATGTTTGGAGAACCTAGGATAACCCAAAAAAGCCAGACTTATTTCCAATAGGGTCCCTGTACCCTGTACCATATGGTATAATGTATCATATGGTATAATGTACCATATGGTACAATGTACCACATGGTGTACCATATGGTACATTGTACTGTATGGTACCATTGCACCATATACCATTTTATATGGTACCATTGTACCATATGGTTCAGAACCAAAGAATTCCTCTTCAGATCCACTTCCATCAGTCTTAGAACTATAACTTGAGAAGAGGAGAGTCAGAATTCGCCAGGGGAGTGAGAGCTTCCTTGCCGCCAGGCAGGCAGAACAAAGCTACTTTGCCGGCGTTCCCACAATGCCATGCGGGCTCCCAGATTTTTTGTATAGTGCACACACTGACCACACAGACCCATTCTCTTAGATGTAGGCCTATCAGCCTTCTCATCCTAAACTTGAGGCCCCTAGAATTTAGGCGTAGTACTACGGTTTGGACCCAGAACTCAAAGCCGTAGAACTACGGCACGGACCCTGAAAGGGTTAACACTTGGTGTGCGCTGTATTAAAAAAATCTGGGACCACTTAGTACCTTGTGGGAGCACCAGTTAAATTGAGCGCCAGCTAGAGCAAACAGTGCTGCAAACACCAAGGATTCACTGATGTCATGTCATACCATCTTGCATAACACGTTGACAAATGTAATATCCTCAGATTGTAATTTAAGTAACCCTATAATCTGCTAAAAACACATGCTAATGTTTAACTATAACAAAATCGTTCTACAGTGAGCCCCCGGTTCTCGTCGGCAATCCGTCACAGAGGGCCCGTCGACCACCGGTTTGGTCGAACTCCGATTCTATTTTCCCCATAAGAAATAATGGAAATAAAATTAATCCGTTCCAGACATCCAAAAGTATTAAAATAAAATATTTTTTAGAACTTTTTGACATTAAATTAAATCCAATTTTATAAAAAAATTAAAAATAAATAGTACAATAACATGTCACTTACATTTATTGAAGAGTTGTTGATGTGTGGAGGACGGGAGGAGGGGAGAAGGTGGAGTAGTATGCTAGTGTTTGGAAGGGTAATCCCCTTCCATTAACACTGCAGGTAACAAGTTCTTATCTGGGGTTACTTCCCTTTTTCTTTTAATGCCACTAGGACCAGGTTGAGAGTCACTGGACCCCTCTAACAAAAAATCTGTCCAGGGAGCTCTGTGTCTGGCAGTTCTTTAAAATGTCCTTAAAATGTAACAAGACATTGTCATTAAACATGTCGCATACACGGCGTGCAACATCTTGGTTAGGGTGATAATCATCCATAAAGCCTTGCACATCAGCCCATTTGTCACAGATCTCCCTAATCCTTGAAGAAGGCACCTTCTTCCATCTCGGTTCCACCTCCTCCTCCTCTGGACCATTTTCCTGACCTGTGGTCTCTTGTTGCAGTTGCTGTTGAAGCTCTTGCAGATCTTCAGTGGTTAACTCTTCCTTGTGCTCCTCCACCAACTCTTCCACATCCTGGGTACAAACATCCAACCCCATGGACTTGCCCAGTTCCACAATTTCTTGCACAACAGGCTCAGGCTCAGGGTTCTGAGGCTCAGCCCCAAAACCTTCAAAATCTAGGACACAGTCTGGCCACAATTTTCTCCAGGCAGAGTTCAAAGTCCTGGTAGTCACTCCCTCCCAAGCCTTACCTATAAGCTTTACACAATGCAGGATATGGAAATGCTCTTTCCAAAACTCTTTTAGGGTCATATCCATGTCTGTGGTTACATCAAAGCACTTTTGAAACATTGCTTTGGTGTAGAGTTTTTTAAAGTTACAAATGACCTGCTGGTCCATGGGCTGGAGGAGAGGAGTGGTATTAGGGGGCAAGAACTTCACTTTGATGAACTCACAGCCCTGCACAATTTTCTCTACCAAGGTTGGAGGATGACAAGGAGCATTGTCCATTATCAGGAGACACTTAAGTGGTAAATTATTTTCCTCGAGATATTTCTTCACACTGGGGCCAAACACGTTTTTGAACCAATCAAGGAAGATTTCCCTAGTGACCCATGCCTTACTGTTAGACTTCCACATCACACACAAATTAGACTTTTGATACCACATCTGCCAAACACTCGGGATTTTCAGAATGATACACCAGTAAAGGATTCACTTTGCAATCACCACTGGCATTAGCACACATCATGAGTGAGCCTGTCTTTCATAGGCTTATGTCCTGGCTGTGCCTTTTCCTCCTTTGTAATGTAGGTCCTGTTTGGCATTTTCTTCCAAAACAGGCCTGTTTCGTCACAATTGAACACTTGTTGGGGTTGGAATTGTTCAGCCTCTATGTACCCCTGGAATTCCTGCACATATTTTTCAGCCGCACTTTTGTCACAACTGGCTGCCTCACCATGCCTCACAACACTATGTATGCCACTTCGCTTCTTAAATCTGTCAAACCAGCCTTTGCTGGCTTTAAATTCGTTCACTTCATCACTTGTTGCAGGCATTTTCTTGATGAGATCATCATGCAACTGCCTTGCTTTTCACATATTATTGCCAGCGTAACACTATCTCCTGCTAACTGTTTCTCGTTGATCCACACCAACAACAAAGTTTCCACTTGTTCCAGCACTTGAGATCTCTGTTTTGTGACCATACTTGCACCTTTCGCAACAACAGCATCCTTGATTTCCTTTCTCTTGGCCAAAATGGAAGAGATGGTGGAATGGGATTTGCCATAGAGCCTGGCCAGCTCAGTGACACGCACTCCACTTTCATATTTTGCTATCATCTCCTTCTTCAATTCTACCGTATTTCTGACATTCTTACCTACAGGCTTGGCACTAGGAGCTTTCTTGGGGCCCATGGTGGCTTATTTAGCAGTTGCAAGCACTAAAAACACTGGAATAATGACAATATATATGGTATGAATGCGTGGGTGGTGCGTGGGTAGTGTTCGCTCGCTTGTAAACAATAACACACTGAGTGCCTGAGCGCCCAGCTGGGCCACGGCCACATGCGTACGCGTTCGGGACGGATAGCCGACTCGTCGAACTCCGAGTGGCCGCCTAATACCGAGTCAAAAATATTGTAAAAAAAAACGTCGAACACCGATTTGGCCAAGCACCGACGCCATCGAACACCGGGGGTTCACTGTATTTCTCTAGTATTAAGTAGTCAATAAGTCATTAGATTAACCCTTTCAGGGTCCATGCCGTAGTTCTATGGCTTTGAGTTGAGGGTCCAAACCGTAGTTCTACGCCATGAGCTCAGCTCACTCAGAGAAGCTGTGAGCGGTAAATTTGGGCCTAGATATGAGAGAATACATCTATGTGGTCAGTGTGCACCACATAAACAAATCCTGCAGTGTTTTTTCCTATGGTTTTTATAGTTGTATTTGCGATTTCTTTGTATCATTTGATAGAATGGAAGATATATTACAGAAATAGAGATGATATTGATTGGTTTTAGTACTGGAAATGGCTTGAAACTGAGCTCAAAGTAGCGGAAATGTTAAATTTTTGCCGATGTTCAAAACTAAACAAATGACCTCACATGTCTAATATGTGCCAGCTGGTGGATCTAATATATGTTCACAAATGTGGTGATATTAATTATACAATTATTACAATATTGCAAAACATAAAATCTTCCATTTTCTGATTTGAATAAAAATTCATTATATGAATAAAAAATCAAAATGGAATTCATTTGTAAAGACTGAAAACATAACTAATGAAGAGAGAAAATGTTAGTTTATTTCCAGGAATGCTTGCATTGTTTATTCTGGATGCTATTTTGAAATTGGAATACTATTTTGAACGTTGTGTTAAATTGGCTAAATTACCAATTTCCAATCACTTTATTTTGTAGTTGAAACAGTTGACTGGGCGATTTCTTGTGCTCAATCGATAGAATAGAAGTAATTCTAGCTAAATAGCTAAGAATTTGGTCGACTGGAATAATGTAATTGGCCTAAAATGGGAATCAAAGTCGGCAAAATCGCCGATGCGTAAATATCACTGACGCATCAAAATTCGTGAGAGCATAATTTCATCAATTTTCCATCAAATTTCATACTTTTTGTTTTATTACCTTCAGAAAAAGATTCTCTACCATTTCGTAAGAAAAATAACATTTTTTTTGAAAATTCTTGGATCCTGGTGCAAACTTTGAAATTTGGCCTCTGGACCTGAAAGGGTCCATAATGCCATGGCATGATAGTGGCTCTCCTTGCTCTTCAATTCTAAATTGTAATTACAAAATCTCGATGTAAACTTGCAATGAAATAAAATATTAACACTCTCCTTTTAAGTGGAAAGTGATGTCGGCAGGCTGGCCGGCCAGCAGCTGGCTGTCCAGCTGGGTACCTGATTGGCTGTCTCTATCTCCATCTGTCTGTCTGTATCTATCTGTTTCTTTGTCTCTATCTGTCTCTATCTCATAGGAACACATATGTAAATACAATTATACCTAGTGTAAATTACCTAGGATAACTCAAAAATCCAGACACAGTGCTATACTGTGCTTTTGATCTGTGTAATACCAGTTGGTTCATGAGCTACTCTTTGAAACAAGCAGACAGAAAGGAGACAACACACAGACAGACACACAGACAGACAGATACAGACAGACAGACAGGTTTGCGTAACAAAGCGAAGCAGTGTAAGTTCATCAAATGTCACCACTATAATTACTGGACTGATAAGAAAAGATAAGACTACGCTCACCCTCATCAAATGTCACCAGTCATTAGTGGAGATAAGATAAGATAAGGCAGTGACACGCATCTTACATAATGCTTCAAGGGAACTTTATTATTATTATTATTATTATTACATACATAGAACATACATACATAGAACACTCTATGCAAATATTAACCCACCACTCAAACTTCTCCTTACCAATTTTAACAGGACACATGACCATAACACTAGACACAGATCACTCCTCGATGTTCCCCGTGTCCATCTAACACTATGTAAAAACTCAATGCATATAAAAGGCACGAAAATTTGGAATTCATTACCTGTCATTGCCAAAGAAACCCTGCCTGTACCCCAATTCAAAACGATGCTAAAAACCACCTTCTCACCCAAACCTAAATGCTCAATATCAAACATTCCCAACAAAGTAGAATAATCCTTAATGTAAACTTACTAATCACTTAAATGTAAAAACCTATTATGAATAATACATACTAAGCTAACTGTTTCCATAACATTTACATTATAATGACCACGTAAACTGTAACTCAATGCAATTAATTGTTTTAAATTGTAATCCACTCAATTAGTTGCATTGCTACAATTAATTGATATGTCCAACTTATATTCAAACTTTATAACTTAGATACACAATTATACTTATTTTATAAATTATCAACCATAACTTTTTACCATGTGCTACAATTATATTGATATGTTCAACTTATATTCAGAGGCTTTTGGCATACATCTTAATCAATTATCTTTTACCCTAAATGTATCACTGTAATTCTATAAAGTACAGTGGTACTCGACTTACGATATTAATCCGTCAAGAGGGCATATTTAAGGCAAACAATCGTTACCGAATCAATTTTCCCATAAGAAATAATGGAAATAAATTTAATCCGTCCAAGACTTCAAAAGTAGTTAAATAAAATATTTTTAGAACTTTTGACATTAAATAATAAAATTTAATAAAGTACCTAAATACACATGTAAATATTGAACAATAACATGTCACTTACATTTATTGAAGAGTTGTTGATGTGTGGAGGACGGAGGAGGGGAGAAGGTGGAGTAGTATGCTAGTGTTTGGAAGGGGAATCCCTTCCATTAACACTGCAGGTACCAAGTTCTTTTCTGGGGTTACTGGCCTTTTCTTTGAATGCTACACTCCCTGCATGAATGCTACACTCCCTGCATGAATGCTACACTCCCTGCATGAATGCTACACTCCCTGCATGAATGCTACACTCCCTGCATGAATGCTACACTCCCTGCATGAATGCTACACTCCCTCAGGCATGCCTACACCCTCATCCCACTCCCTGCATCCTTGCCACACACACACACACACACACACACACACACACACACACACACTACACTCCTGCATCCTTGCTACACTCCCTGCATCCTTGCTACACTCCCTGCATCCCTGCTACACTCCTGCATCCCTGCTAACCCTGCATCTTTGCTACACTCCCTGCATCCCTGCTACACTCCCGCATCTTTGCTACACTCCCTGCATCCCTGCTACACTCCCTGCATCCTTGCTACACTCCCTGCATCCTGCTACACTCCCTGCATCCTGCTACACTCCCTGCATCCCTGCTACACTCCCTGCATCTTGCTACACTCCCTGCATGCCTCTACTCCTGCATACCTACACTCTCTGCATCTTTGCTACACTCCCTGCATGCCTGCTACACTCCCTGCATGCCTGCTACACTCCCTGCATAAATGCTACACTCCCTGCATAAATGCTTCACTCCCTGCACATTCTTTACCACAGGCTTAGCACTAGGAGCTTTCCTTGGACCCATGGTAGCTTATTTAGCAGTTGCAAGCACTAAAAACAGTGGAATAATGACAATATACTGGTATGAATGCGTGGGTGTGGGTGGGTGGTCGCTCTCGCTTGTAAACAATAGCACTGACGCTCCCTGGAGTGCGCGCTCAGCTGGGCGCCAAGCGGACACGTCCGGTACGAATGTCGTTAGACGAAGCAAACATCGTAAGTCGCATTCAAATTTCTTACGTTATAAATATCGGTTATCGAAAATAACGTAAGATGATAACATCGTAAGTCGAGGTACCACTGTAGTCTAGAATTAAGTAGTCCTAAGAATGCCCGCAATGCACAGCATATTAGAGGCTTTTGGCATGTACATCTCATTAATAACTATGTATCTTATCTACCATGTATCATTGTACCATGTCTCAATAAAGTATTAATTATTATTATTATTATTATTATTATTATTATTATTATTATTATGCACTATCATTATTATTATTATTTGAGTACAATTTCAGTACCTAATATTACTGTCAGAACACAGATTGGCTATGAAATTACAAGAACTACAATTATCAGAACATAAAAATTATATAAAAATAATAAAAAAGAGAAAAAAAGGTATATCGGCAACAATTCTGGAAGCGGCAGGGCTCCTGTTGCTGTCAGGTGAACATCCAGTGCCAACTTCTCCGCCTCATATCTCGCTAACTACTAACCCTAATTTTTTTTTTATCCTATAACACTTAAAAAATGTGTTCTTTATTTCTATAAAAAAAATTTTTTTTTTTTTTTCAAAATCTTCGGGGCACTGGGCGTGCGAACGTATATATACGTTTGGACCGTTTAAGGGTTAAAGTGCAGGCATTGTACTTCCCATTTCCAGGACTCAAGTCCAACTAAATCAATTAACTGGTTTCCCTGAATCCCTTCACAAAATATTACTCTGCTCACACTCCAACAGCTCGACAGGTCCCAAAAACCATTTGTCTCCATTCACTCCTATCTAACACGCTCACACATGCTTGCTGGAAGTCCAAGCCCCTCGCCCACAAAACCTCCTTTACTCCCTCCCTCCAACCTTTTCGAGGACGACCCCTAACCCGCCTTCCTTCCCCTACAGATTTAAACGCTCTCCAAGTCATTCTACTTTCATCCATTCTTTCTAAATGACCAAACCACTTCAACAACCCACCTTCAGCCCTCTGACAAATACTTTTAGTAACTCCATACCTCCTAATTTCCACACTCTGAATTTTCTGCAAAATATTTACACCACACATTGCCCTTAGACAGGACATCTCTACTGCCTCCAGCCGCCTCCTCGCTGCAGCATTTGCAACCCATGTACTTTCGTACATTAACTTCTTTGCCTCCATGGATAACATTTTTTGTCTCCACAGATACCTCAATGCATCACTCACCTTTATTCCTTCATCAATCCTTCATAAACCCATCCGCTGACAAGTCAACTCCCAAATATCTGAAAACATTCACTTCTTCCATAATCCCTCTCTCCAATGTGATATCCAATATTTCTTTATTTAACCCTTTCAGGGTTATTGACGTACTAGTACGGCTTACGCCCTGGGGTTATTGAAGTACTAGTACGCCTAAATTCTAGCGCCCTGAAATCAAGCAGAAACAGGCTGTTAGGCCTAGATGTGATAATGTGTCTGTGCAGTCAGTGTGCGCAGTATAAAAAAAATCCTGCACCACACAGTGCATAATGAGGAAAAAAAAACTCTGACCGTGTTTTTGGTTTAAAACAGCGACTTTGCAGTCTATTTTCGTATGGTATTTATTGATTTATTCTCGTTTTCTTGGTGTCATTTGATAAAATGGAAGATATATTACAGAAATAGAGATGATTTTGATTGGTTTGACAATGCCAAGTACCTTGAAATTGAGCTCAAAGTAGCGAAAATGTTCGATTTTTGACGATGTTCAAGAGTACACAAATCACACCATGCATCCAATACACATCAACTGGCGAGTCTAATATTCATGTACAAGTGCTCTGATATTATTTATACCATTTTTTTTGTGAGAATAAAAATTCAAAATGAAAAGCAAAAGTAATGTAAGAGGGGCCTGGAAACGTGACTAATGAACAGAGAAGATGTTATTTTAGTGCCAGGAATGTATGCCTTGTTTATTCTGGACTCTATTTTGAAATTGGCATCGTTTGAAATTTGTGTGAAATTGGCCAAATTGCCATTTTCTGACCACTATTTTGGGTAGTTGTAATTGGCAAATAGGCGGTTTCTTGTACTCAATCGATAGAAGAAATGGAGTTCTAGCGAAATAGCTATAATTTTAGTAGACTGAAACATTGAAATTTGCCGAAAATAGGGCTCAAAGTGGGCGAAATCGCCAATGCGTAAATGTCATCCATACCAATAACTTCGCAAAAGCATAATTCCGTTAGTTTTCGATCAAATTTCATAATTTTTGTGGTGTTATGATCGGAAAAAGATTCTCTATCATTTCATAAGAAAAAAATAATTTTTTTTTTTTTAAATTCTTGGACCCTGAGAACGAGTTTCGGAGACCCCCCTTGGACCCTGAAAGGGTCAAATCGTTCATCACCTTACTCTTATCTGTGTTCACTTTCAACTTTCTACCTTTACACACCCTCCCAAACTCATTCACTAACCTTTGCAACTTTTCTTTAGAATCTCCCATAAGCACAGTATCATCAGCAAAAAGTAACTGTGTCAACTCCCATTTTGCATTTAATTCCCAATAATTTAATCCCACCCCTCTCCCCATCACCATTTACTTCTTTTACAACCCCATCTATAAATATATTAAACAACCATGGTGACATTACACATCCCTGTCTACGACCTACTTTTACCAGGAAGTAATCTCCCTCTCTCCTACACACCCTAACCTGAGCCTCACTATCCTCATAAAAATTTTACAGCCTTCAGTAACTTACTACCTATTCCATACACTTGCAACATCTGCCACATTGCTCCCCTGTCCACTCTATCATATGCCTTTTCTAAATCCATAAATGCAATGAAAACTTCCCTACCTTTATCTAAATACTGTTCACATATATGCTTCAATGTAAACACTTTATCTACACATCCCCTACCCACTCTAAAGCCTCCTTGCTCATCTGCAATCCTACTCTCTGTTTTACCTCTAATTCTTTCAATAATAACCCTGCCATACACTTTACCTGGTATACTCAGTAAACTTATTCCCCTATAATTCTTACAATCTCTTATCCCCCTTCCCTTTATATAAAGGAACTATACATGCTCTCTGCCAATCCCTAGGTATCTTCCTGTCTTTCATACATTTATTAAACAAAAATACCAACCACTCCAACACTATATCCCCCCCTGCTTTTAACATTTCTGTCATGATCCCGTCAGTTCCAGCTGCTTTACCCCCTTTCATTCTATGTAATGTCTCACGCACCTCCCCCACACTCGCATCCTGCTCTTCTTCACTCCTAAACGATGTTATACCTCCCTTTTTTCATCGACATTTAAAAGTTCCTCAAAATATTCCCGCCATCTACCCAATACCTCCAGCTCCCCATCTACTAACTCCCATACTCTGTTTTTAACTGACAAATCCATTCGTTCCTTAGGTTTTCTTAACTTGTTTATCTCCAAATTTTTTTCTTGTTTTCAGCAAAATTTCTTGACAGAGCCTCTCCCACTCTTTCATCTGCTCTCCTTTTGCACTCTCTCACCACTCTCTTCACCTTTCTTTTACTCTCCATATACTCTGCTCTTCTATTAACACTTCTGTTTTGTAAAAACCTCTCATAAGCTACCTTTTTCTCTTTTATCACACCCTTTACTACTACATTTCACCATTCACTCCTCTTTCCTCATGCACCCACCCTCCTATAGCCACAAACTTCTGCCCCACATTCTAATACTGCATTTTTAAAACTATCCCAACTCTCTTCAACCCCTCCACTACTCATACTTGCACTAGCCCACCTTTCTGCCAATATTTGCTTATATCTCACCCTAACTTCCTCCTCCCTTAGTTTATACACTTATACTTCTCTCTTACTTGCTGTTGCCATTTTCTTTTTGTCCCATCTACCTTTTACTCTAACTGTAGCTACAACTAAATAATGATCCGATATATCCGTTGCCCCTCTATAAACATGTACATCCTGAAACCTACCCATCAACCTTTAATCCACCAATACATAATCTAACAAACTACTTTTATTACGTGCTATATCATACCTTGTATACTTATTTATCCTCTTTTTCATAAAATATGTATTACTTATTACCAAACCTCTTTCTACACATAGCTCGATTAACGGGTCCCCATTTACATTTACCCCTGGCACCCCAAACTTACCTACTACTCCCTCCACAACATTTTTACCCACTTTAGCATTAAGATCCCCAACCACAATTATTATAATCAAATAGAAGCGCTAAACCACAGGGGTTATACCCCAACCACAAGTACTCTCTCACTTGGTTGAAAACTCCCCAAGCACTCACTCAACATTTCCCAAAATCTCTCTCTCTTCTCTACACTTATCTCTTCTCCAGGTGCATAAACACTTACTTTAACCCACTTTTCACATCCAACCTTTATTTTACTTCATGTTTACCTGAATAAACAGACTGGCTGTATTGACTTGACTGACTTACTGATTGGACTGACCTACTGACTTATTGACTACTGGACTTGACTTACTGACTACTGAACTTGACTTACTGACTACTGAACTTGACTTACTGACTACTGAACTTGACTTACTGACTACTGAACTTGACTTACTGACTATACTGACTGACTTGACTGATTTGACTGACTTACTGACTTGACTGGACTGACCTACTGACTGTACTGACTTGACTGATGTACTGAATGACTTGACTGATGTACTGAATGACTTGACTGATGTACTGAATGACTTGATTGGTTTACTGAATGATTTACTGACTTGACTGATTTACTGACTTACTGAATGACTTCACTGATTTACTGACTTGATTGACTGAATTGATTGATTTACTGACTGGACTGATTTACCAAATGACTTACTGACTGACCTACTGACTTGACTGATTTACTGAATGACTTGACTGATTTACTGATTTACTGAATGACTTACTTGACTGACTGACCTACTGACTTAACTGATTTATTATTATTATAATCATGGGGAGCACTAAACCCGTAGGGATTATATAGTGCCTGTGGGGGAGGGGATGGAAGGTATTCAGGCTTAATTCAAGGAACCAGAGCACAGATCCAATTTCCTAGATCAAGATCCCCTCACCAGCTTCAAGGAACCTCCCTTGAGGGGACTTGACTGATTTACTGACTTAACTGATTTACTGAATGACTGACTGAGTGACCTACTGAATTGAATGACTGTACTGACTTGACTGATCTACTGACTCACTTGACTGGACTGAGTGACCTTGACTTATTGATTTGACTGACTCACTTGACTGGACTGACTTACTGACTGGACTACCATCCACCTCAGCCCAGTAGGGCCTCAGCATCCTCTCCACTCCCTTCTTCACAATCATTGACAAATACCAGCAACCACAATTTAGGCTAAGAAATATTATTTCTGTTGCATTTGTAGCCTTAACCAACAGAAAAAACATACATAACGACAATGAACAACAACTGCATTATCATTTTTATTTGTGTAAGATTTGGAGACCTAAAAAAAACAGGACCCATGACCACAAGACACAGATCACTTTTTGATATACCCCTGTTCATATTACCCTGTGCACATAAAAGGCCCCAAAATCTGGAATTCATTACCAGTAAATACTAAAATAACCTGGTCTGAACATCAATTTAAGACTCTTCTCAAAAACCACCTACTCACCCTAAACTAAATACTCATACTGTAAACTACTTTCAACAATGCTCAGTGTTATTTTCCCATAATATAATTTCAATATTTACTATTGATGTAACCATCCTACAAAACACTTTCACCTTGTCACAATGTAATATCCTCAGATTGTAATTTGAGTAAATTTATTAACTGTTATAAACATAAGCTAATGTTTACCTAAAACAAACTCTATCAATTTCTCTAGTATTAAGTAGTCTATAAGCCATTAGATTTAGTCTGCCCATAATGCCATAGCAAGATAGTGGCTCTCTTTGCACTTCAGTTCATGATTGTACAGTCAACCCCCGGTTAGCGATATTAATTCGTTCCAGAGGGCTTATCTGTAACCGAAAATATTGTTATCCGATTCTATTTTCCCCATAAGAAATAATGGAAATAAAATTAATCCGTTCCAGACTTCCAAAAGTAGTAAAATAAAATATTTTTTTTACAACATAAGACATGCATTTACACACAAGTTTATGAGAAATAAAGAAATAATAGTACAATAACATGTCACTTACATTTATTGAAGAGTTGATGTGTGGAAGACAGGAGGAGGGGAAAGGATGGAGTAGTATGCTAGTGTTTGAAAGGGGAAGGGGAATCCCCTTCCATTACCACTGCAGGTGGCAAGTTCTTTTCTGGGGTTATTGGCCTTTTTCTTTTAATGCCACTAGGACCAGGTTGATAGTCACTGGACCCCTCTCTAACAAAAGATCTGTCCAGGGAGCTCTGTGTCTGGTGATTCTTTAACCCTTTGACTGTCGAAGGCCCCATTCTGAAACTGTCATTCTATGTCGGAAAATTTTGGAAAAAAAAATTAATTATTTTGTCTTATGAAATGATAGAGAATCTTTTCCCGATTGTAATGACACCAAAAGTATGAAATTTGATTGAAAACGTACAGAATTACGCTCTCGCAAAGTTAGCGATGTCAGTGATATATACGCATCGGCGATTTCGCTGACTTTGAGCCCTATTTTAGACCAATTCCATTGGGACAGTCGACCAAACTCATAGCTATTTCTTTAGAACTCCATTTGTTCTATCGATTGAGTACAAGAAATCACCAATTTACCGATTTCAACTACCCAATAAAGTGGTCAGAAAATGGCAATTTCGCCAATTTCATGCAAAATAAAATAGTTGTCAATTTCAAAATAGGGTCCAGAATAAACAATGCAGACATCCCTAGCACTAAAATAAGATGTTATCTGTTCATTAGTCATGTCTTTAGGCCCCTCTTACATTACTCTTGCTTTCTATTTTGATTTTTTATTCACACAAAAAATAGAAGATTTATTGTTATGCAGACTATTGCATTATTGTAAAAACTGTATAAATAATATCTGTGCACTTGTGAAAGAATATTAGACTCACCAGTTGATGTGTATTGGACGCATGGTGTGATTTGTTTACTTTTGAACATTGGCAAAAATCGAACATTTCCGCTACTTTGAGCTCAATTTCAAGATCGTTTACATCATGAAACTAATCAAAATCATCTCTATTCCTGTAATATGTTTTCCATTCTATCAAATGAGACCATGAAAAAGAGAATACAACCATAAATACTATACGAAAATACACCTCAAAGACGGCGTTTTAATTAAAAAAAACGGTCAGTTGTTTTTTTCTCATTATGTACTGCTTGCTGCAGGATTTTTTTTTTATACTGCGCACACTGACCACACAGACACATTCTCTCACATGTGGGCATACCAGCTTTCTCCTGCTTGATTTGAGGCTGCTAGAATTTAGGCGTATAAATACGTCCGAAACATTGGCTCGTAAGACGTACATATACGTCCGAAACAGTCAAAGGGTTAAAACATCCCTGAAATAGGACACCAAAATGTCATTGTACAGGTTGCCAGCACGGCCTGCAACAGCATGGTTAGGGTGATATTCATCCATAAAGCCTTGCACATCAGCCCATTTGGCACAGATCTCCCTAATCCTTGAAGAAGGCACCTTCTTCCATCTCTGTTCCACCTCCTCCTCCTCTGAACCATTGTCCTGACCTGTGGTCTGTTGTTGCTATTGAAGCTCTTGCAGATCTTCAGTGGTTATCTCTTCTTTGTGCTCCTCCACCAACTCTTCCACATCCTCACCACTCACCTCCAACCCCATGGACTTGCCCAGTTCCACAATTTCTTGCACAACAGGGTGAGGCTCAGGCTGAGGCTCAGCCCCAAAACCTTCAAAATCCCTCTCTAGGACACAGTTTGGCCACAATTTTCTCCAGGCAGAGTTCAAAGTCCTAGTAGTCACTCCCTCCCAAGCCTTACCTATAAGGTGTACACAATGCAGGATATGGAAATGATTTTTCCAAAAGTCTCTTAGGGTTATATTCATGTCTGTGTGTCTGTGGTTACATCAAAGCACTTTTGAAACATTGCTTTGGTGTAGAGTTTTTAAAGTTGGAAATGACCTGCTGGTCCATGGGATGGAGGAGAGAAGTTGTATTAGGGGGCAAGAACTTCACTGTGATGAAATGAAACTCCTCCACCATTTGGGCATCCAAGTCTGGAGGATGAGCAGGAGCATTGTCCATTACCAGTAGGCACTTGAGTTCCAATTTATTTACCAGGAGGTATTTCTTCACACTCGGGCCAAACACTTCATTGAACCAATCAAGGAAAATTTCCCTCGTGACCAATGCCTTACTGTTAGGCTTCCACATCACACACAAATTAGACTTGGTGATACCGCATCTGCCAAACACTCGGGGATTTTCAGAATGATACACCAGTTAAGGCTTCACTTTACAATCACCACTGGCATTAGCACAAAGCATCAAAGTTAGCCTGTCTTTCATAGGCTTATGTCCTGGGAGTGCCTTTTCCTCCTGTGTAATGAAGGTCCTATTTGGCATTTTCTTCCAAAACAGGCCTGTTTCGTCACAAATGAACACTTGTTGGGGTTGGAATTCCTGCACATATTTTTCAGCCGCACTTTTGTCACAACTGGCTGCGTCACTATGCCTCACAACACTATGTATGCCACTTCGCTTCTTAAATCTGTCAAACCAGCCTTTGCTGGCTTTAAATTCGTTCACTTCAGCACTCGTTGCAGGCATTTTCTTGACGAGATCATCAAGCAACAGCCTTGCTTTTTCACATATTATTGCCTGCGTAACAATATCTCCTGCTAACTGTTTCTCGTTGATCCACACCAACAACAAATTTTCCACATCTTCCAGCACTTGCGATCTCTGTTTTGTGATCACACATGCACCTTTCGCAACAACAGCTTCCTTGATTTTACGTGTATTTCCCTTGCCCACAATGGTAGTGATGGTAGAATAAGCTTTACCATAGAGCCTGGCCAGCTCAGTGATAAGCACTCCACTTTCATATATTGCTATTATCTCCTCCTTCAGTTCTACTGTATTTCTCAGCCTCTTTAGGGGTCGAGTCATCGTATGTGTGTGTGTATGTGTGTGTATATGTGTATGTTTGTGTGTATGTGTGTGTGTGTATATATGTATGTGTGTATGCATGTGTGTGACCCAACAATTAAAACTTGCACCAAGACCTCATTACAGTTGTGACTGGGTGTAGACTAGTGAATTGCTCATTACTTTATAATTTGTTCATGATTGTAACCATGTGGGTTCATTACCTTTGTAACTTGTGAGTTCATTACCTTTGTTATTTGTGAGTTCATTACCTTTGTAACTTGTGAGTTCATTACCTTTGTAACTTGCTCAGCTATCAAAACTTTGGGGTCCAGTCCCTGGACCCATTATGTACCTCTGTAATCTTTTGACTACCACCCACAGGATGGTATGGGGTGCATAATAAAGATATCAAACTAACTTTACCACAGGGCTGGCACTAGGAGCTTTCTTTGGACCCATGGTAGCTTATTTAGCAGCTGCAAGCACTAAAAACAGTGGAATAATGACAATATACTGGTATGAATGCGTGGGTGGTGGTCGCTCTCGCTTGTAAACAATAGCACACTGACGCTCCGTGGAGTCACGGGCCCAGCTGGGCACGCGTACGCGTCTGGGACGAATATAGTAGACCGAGCGGATTATCGTAAACTGAGCCAATATTTTGACGTAAAAATGTATCGCTAACAGATTTTATCGTTATCCGACGCCATCGCTAACCGAGGGTTGACTGTAATTACAAAATCTCGATGTAAACTTACAATGAAATAAAAATATTATTAGTATACAGTAGAACGTCATTTAGCACGAGATTATGTTGCACGTTACGAGTATTGCACGATTTAAGATTTGCGACACATTATCATCTTACACGACGTAAAGATGATATTACACGGTTCGGCAGGAGGGGAAAAAATTTTGAGCGCGCGGTCGCCCGCGGTGGGTTAAACCATTGAGTCAGTGGGGATCCTACTAAGGGTGGCTATGAGCCACATCAAGTGTTTAATGCTGAAGAGACAAGTGTTTTCTGGAAGAAAATGCCAACAGGAACTTATTTCAGTCAGCAAGAGAAAAGTGCACCAGGCTTCAAGACAGCAAAGGATCACTTCACCTTGCTCCTTTTCGGTAATGTATCAGGTGATTTCAAGTGTAAGCCCATGGTTATTTACTGCCTAAGAATCCTCATGCTTTGAGGAAAAGGGAATTAGTTTTTCCTTCCTGCAAACTGTAAGTTTATTCAGATACACGGGGCCAGGAGCTGAGTCTCGACCCCTGCAACCACAATTAGGTGAGTACAGTTACATACATTATCATACATAGCAGCATATGTGTAGAGAACCTAGGATAACCCAAAAAAAGTCAATGGAAATACTGTCACTCTGACTTTTTTGGGTTATCCTATGTTTTCTACACATATGCTGCTATGTATGATGATCTTCGTAACTGTATCTGTGTATACCTGAATAAACTTAGTTTGCGGGAAGGAATAACAAATAACCATTCCCACAAGCAGACGCTTTGTTGTGGTTCAACATACACCACCTGCCTTCCCCAGCCACCCCGGACCCCACCATCCCAGCATTCTACGTATTTCATACGCGTCAAAAAGTCCGGCTACAAGCCAGCTGTTTGTGAAGAATAAGAGAGAGTGAATTGTGTTTTGATCTTGAATTAACGAAGAAAACAAAGATATTAGACAAGACATAACCCGTGGCCGTAATGAAGTGTTACTTTGTACACATAAAAAGATGTAAACATAAGTTTGTGTGACTGACTGACTTACTGACTGACTTGACTGACTGACAATGAATGACTGACTGACTGACTTGACTGACTGACTTGACTGACTGACTGACTTGACTGACTTACTGAATGACTTGACTGACTTACTGAATGACTTGACTGACTTACTGAATGACTTGACTGACTTACTGAATGACTTGACTGACTTACTGAATGACTTGATTGACTTACTGAATGACTTGACTGACTTACTGAATGACTTGACTGACTTACTGAATGACTTGACTGACTTACTGAATGACTTGACTGACTTACTGAATGACGACTGACTTACTGAATGACGACTGACTTACTGAATGACTTGAATGACTTACTGAATGGCTTGACTGACTTACTGAATGATTTGACTGACTTACTGAATGGCTTGACTGACTTACTGAATGACTGACTTACTGACTGACTTGACTGACTTAAAGTTAGACACTCAGTTCAACCATCGACTTCAGTTCCAGAACCTCTACTATCCACCTCAGCCCATTAGGGCCACAGCATAACTCTCCACTCTCTTCACAATTATCCACAAACACCAGCACCCACAATTTAAGGTAAATACTATTATTTATGTTACATTTGTAGTCTTAAGCAGTAAAAATAACATAATACATCACAATAATGAACTACAATTACATATTCACTTTTATTTTTGTAAGATCTGTACACAACTTTCCCTGTATGAATCTTAGCCCTGGCTTTGTCTCTGTTGATGCTTTCCTCTCTCATTACATTGTTAAATGCTCTAAACTTCAGAACACCCGTGACTTAACCTGATTCCTTCCCCTTTCCTCTCTTCCCTCTTCTCCTTTTTCCTCCTATAGGTTTTCCTTTCTTTCTTTTCTTTTGCCTTGTATTTGTCCTTTATTTTTTCGCCTTTCCTTTCCTCCCCACCCGCAAGGGTGGGCTAGCGGCCCACCCTTGCGGGCCGCTAGCCTCATTGCAGTGCTCCTCTAGAATATGACTGTCTCCACTACTACTATTACTACTACTACTACCACTTCCACTACTTTCTTCATTAGTACCCCACTCTCTGGTACCCTCCCCTGTCTGCCTGCCTATAAATACCACTTCCCCCGTCTCTGTGTGTTAGTGTGACTTTGTAAATGGTCCAAGTCGGGCCGAAACGTCGTCGTAAGCTCCTCTCTTTTTTATATGTGCGGGTTGTGTGTATATAAGATCTGTTGGTCTAAAAAAAAACTTGTTTGGCTTTTTGGGGACTCCCAGGAACATAACCCTATTTTTCCCATAAGTTCTTTTAATTATTTAACACAAAATTATCTAACACGACTTTTTCAGGAACGTAACTATCGTGCTAAATGACGGTCTACTGTATTATTATTATGTTGTTTGGCTTTTTTGGGAGTCCCAGGAACATAACCCTATTTTTCCCATAAGTTTTTCAGTTCCTTTAATCCTTTAACTGTTGAGACCTCTGATCCCAAACTCACTCTCAGTGTTGAAAAATATTCGAAAAAAAAAAAATATCTTAAGAATATTTTTCTGATTGTTTTAAAAGGAAAAAAGATTTTTGCAATCAATACTTACCGAGATATAGAGGCGTGAAGTTGACAGAAAGTGAACCGCTTACGGCAACATCGGCGACTGCCGATAAAAGTAATATTTTACTTTTATTCAATTTTTTCTTTTCTTTCTAATATTTTATTTTTTTCAAGTAACTTTTGTGGCCTGTGAGACCAATATAATGCATACTGTATATATGTCCACTCATTGTATGCAACACAATAACCTCACAAACATTGTTATCATTACAGTGGTACCCCGACTTACGATATTTTTTCATTCCAGAATGCTGTTCAAGTGCCATTACCAAACGAATTTATTTCCATAAGAAATGATGTAAAATAGACTAGTCCTTTTAGACCCCCAAAATTACACTTACAAAAGCATTTAAAAAAATCAACTTACATAAAAGGGTGTGTTTGGGGACCATCGTAAGTCGGGTACCACTGTATATTGTTTACAAAATATGTTTACACAAACCCACGCTGCCTTCCCCACCACCCACGCTACCTTCCCCACCACCCATGCTACCTTCCCCACTACCCACGCTGCCTTCCCCACCAACCATGCTGTCTTCCCCATCACCCACATGGAAATAACTCACTTAGTCTGACTTTTTGGTGAAAGGTGGAAGGTTGATAATCGTCTGGGTTTTCAGCACTATTTCTGGTATCCTGGGCATTGCTTTCGGTCACAAACTCCTCAAAACCATGAGATTCATCTTCAGTGACACTTCAATCTGTGTTAGAACTATCACTTGGGAAGGGAAGAGCCCCAATTCGCCAGGGAGTGAGGTATTCCTTACTGCTAGGCTTGGTGACCAAGGCGTAATGAATTAGCACTCCCACAATGCACTGCGGCCTCCCTGATTTTTATTTTGTACTGCGCACACTGACCTCGCATACCCATTCTCTCACATGTAGGTCTTCCAGCTTTCTTCTGCTAGATTTGAAGCTGCTAGAATTTTGGCGTACTAATACGGCACCAACACTGGCTTGTAAGCTGTACCTATACGGCACTGACAGTGAAAGGGTTAATGTCATTTGTCCAACACACTATGCTCTTTTGTACCAGCAAGCAGAGGTTTAGAATTACACATATGAGGTATACCTGTCACCACCTTTGAGTTTTTCCACCCTTGTATTCCAGTCTGAAACCAGGCTTTTCTGTTGATTACCTGTTTAACAGGGCTGTTGCTATTTGCAGCCCTCTGACTCACATATCAATCATAACCTGGCTGAGTTGATACCTGGCACAGGTAGTGATCCAGTTTCCTTTTGAAAACTTGTACAACTGTTCTAGCAGTATTTCTGAAGTCTGCTAGCAGCAGCCTGATTAATTTTTGACCAAAGAAGATAATAGTGTTTTCTTATTATGTCAATGCACCACATCCCCTGCTTTTCATTGGGTCTATTTTACTCTTCCTCTTACATCTCTCACTCCAGTACATTTATAGTAATGTGTAGATTTGGGACTAGACTCTTAAGAATCTTCCTGCTCTCACAGACCAGCCTTGGACCAGGATTGTTTCGTGCTTGCTTGGTTAACCAGGCTGTTGCTGATGGCAGTCCACATCCCTATCTTCTTTACTCTAAAGAATACATTTCCAGTACTTTGAGGCGTTTCCACGATGTTAACCCTTTCAGGGGCCGTGCCATAGTTCTACAGCTTTGAAGTCAGGGTCAGTGCCGTAGTTCTACAGCTTTGAAGCCAGGGTCATTGCCGTAGTTCTACAGCTTTGAAGCCAGGATCAGTGCTGTAGTTCTACAGCTTTGAAGGCAGGGTCAGTGCCGTAGTTCTATGCCATGAACTCAGCTCACTCAGAAAAGCTGTGAGAGGTAAATTTGGGCCTGCAACAATGCACGATTATCAAGTGTCAAACCACTGATGCACTGTCAGCAGTTTAGTGACACTCAGTCTTTCACCATCCTTCAAGGAGTTTCATATATACTCCAGCGTGTCTAAAACATTGCTGGGACCTATAAATACTTTGTATATATTCCTAGACAATAGTAAATGACCAAGGCAAGTGAAAATGTTCACCTGTCAGTGTGTTTGTGACAATTTGAGTACAATTTCAGTACCTAATATTAGTGTCAGAACAAAGATTGGCTATGAAATCACAAGAACTACTATAAATTGCAATTATCAGAACATAAAAATTATATAAAATAATATAAAAACGAGAAAAAAAGGTATATCGGCAACACTTCTGCAAGCGGCAGGACTCCATGTTGCCGTCAGGTGAGCATCCAGCGCCAACTTCACGGTCTTATATCTCGGTAAGTACTGGTCCTAATTTTTTTGGGGGTCTTATTACACACAGAAAATTGCCCTCTTTAATTAAAAAAAAATAAAAAAATAAAAAATTTGGAGCAATGGGCAAGTGAACGTAGATCTACGTTTACACATTTAATGGGTTAAATAAAGAGGACATTTTTTTTACATAAAGTAATATAACAAAAATTTTAAGAGTCAGTACTTACGGAGATATAAGACCGCAAAATCGGAGCTTGTCGCTCACCTGACGGCAACATGAAGCGCTGCCGCTTGCAGAAGTATTGCTGATATACCTTTTTTTCTCATTTTTTTTTAATTTGTATAATTTTTATGTTCTGATAATTACAATTTGTAGTAGTTCTTGTAATTTCATAGCTAATCTTTGTTCTGACACTAATATTAGGTATTGAAATAGTACTCAAATAGTCACAAACACACTGACAGGTGAACATTTTCACCTACCTTAGCCACATACTATTGTCTAGAAATATATACTGTACATAGTATTTATAGGTCCCAGCAATGTTGTGGATACGTGGGAGTATATATTAATAATAATAATAAGTTCCCTTGAAGCATGATGTAAGATGAGTGTCACTCCACTGCTGACAGTACAGCAGTGGTGACATTTGATGAGTGTGCACTGCCTTGGCATTATTGTTTTCACTGTTACACATAAACATGTCTCTGTCTGTCTAGCTCTCTGTCTATGTCTGTCTAGCTCTCTGTTTATCTCTGTCTCTGCTTATCTGTCTCTGTCTGCTTGTCTCTCTGACGAGTGTCACTCCACTGATGACAGTGCAGCAGTGGTGACATTTGATGAGCGTGCACTGCCTTGGCTTTATTTGTTTTCACTGTTACACATAAACATGTCTGTCTGTCTGCCTGTGTGTGTATCCTTCTGCCTTCCTTTGTGTGTCTGTCTTTCTGTCTGCCTGTGTGTGTCTGTCTTTCTGTCTGCCTGTGTGTGTGTCTGTCTTTCTGCCTTCCTTTATGTGTCTGTCTTTGTCTGCCTGTGTTTTTCTGTATGCCTGTGTTTCTCTGTCTTTCTGTCTGCCTGTGTGTGTGCTTGTCTTTGTCTGCCTGTTTCTCTCTGTCTGCCTGTGTGTCTCTGTCTTCCTGTCTGTCTGTGTGTGTGTGTCTTTCTGTCTGCCTGTGTGTGTCTGTCTTTCTGTCTGCCTGTGTTTCTCTGTCTTTCTGTCTGCTTGTGTGTGTGCCTGTCTTTCTGTCTGCCTGTGTTTCTCTGTCTTTTTGTCTGCCTGTGTGTCTCTGTCTTTCTGTCTGCTTGTCTCTCGTCTCAGAGAGTTGCTTATGAACCAACTGGTATTACACATGATCAAGTCTGATTCCTGAACAAGTGAAAATGCGTATTACTTGCCAAATTTAGTTCAATTCATTTTCATCACTGGTATATGAGCATTTGGACAATTCTAGAGGCTGACAAATTGGATTTTGCAAATGCAAAGAAATACAGTGGTACCTCGAGTTACGATGGTCCCCAAAATCGCCCTTTTATGTAAGTTTATTTTTTTAAATGCTTTTGTAAGTATATTTTTGGGGGTGTAAAAGGACTAGTCTATTTTACATTATTCCTTATGGGGATAAATTCGTTTGGTAATGGCACTTGAACAGCATTCTCGAACGAAAAAATATCGTAACTCGAGGTACCACTGTATTTACAGTGGTACCTCGACTTACGATATTTTTTCATTCCAGAATGCTGTTCAAATGTCATTACCAAACGAATTTATCTCCTTAAGAAATGTTGTAAAATAGACTAGTCCTTTTAGACCCCCAAAATTACACTTACAAAAGCATTTAAAAAAATAAACTTACATACAAGGGTGAGTTTGGGGACCATCGTAAGTCGAGGTACCACTGTAGTATTTTTTGCAGTTTTCTGAATGACCCTTTTGATCCTTTTATGTTTCTTCCATCTGATATGAATATTTTAGTTTCTAACCTATTATCAGTAATCTCTCTTGAAACTAAAGTAGATCATTTTTTCTTTGCTGTGATATATGCTTGCCTTTTAGCAATTCAATAACCCTTTTTCTTCTGTACAATCTTCTACGATCTCTTTCAATATCTGATCTTCTTGTGGGCTTACTCTGTGAAAAATTTCCATGCACTGGGGTGTTCATAACAGTTTCCCAGGGAATGTTTGATAGTTTTTCATTTTTGTCCCCTTGCCCCATCCTTTACCCTTTGGCAATTCTCTGATTGCCACCAGTCCTCTTAACCACAGACATCATATGATGGCACAGTTGTAAAACTGTGGAACTGTTGTAAAAACAGTCAAATGGATGGCTACTGACAAAACACTGAAGAGATGAAATATGACTGTTTTACATGAGTTGCGTTCAGTGGGGATCCATTTTTTTTGCATAGCAGACTTTTTTACAGTATCTTTCTATCTTACAATTACAGTTTTTCTATTGTAACCTAACGTAACCCAACCTAACTTGGGGTACAAACCCTATGTGAAAGATGACATAGTTATTAGGAGGATGGGTTGCTGATTGTTGAAGTTAAATGTACTGAACATCCCTTAATGTTGGCTATTTCTTAGGGCCTTTATGCATGGATTTATGCTTGTTTGTACTTCAACAAAGTTGTCATATGAATATATTTATTTGAGATTGTTGCTGGATTAGTTCATTATTTTTTGTAAAAGTCAAGTCTAGTGAATAGAAGATACAGTTGAAGAGCAGAACCTTATTGAGATATTTTACCTATGGAACAGGCTTCTTTAGTCACTGACTGACGAAGATTGTTCAATGGTGTCCCGTAGCTCGATCACTAGCACACTCAGCTCACACACTGAGGTCCGGGGTTCGAATATCCTCTGGTATGGCTGGAAAACATTAGAGACATGTTTCCATACGACACCTGCTGTCCCTGATCACCCATCAGTGTAAAATGGGTACCTGGGTGTTAGTCAACTGGTGTGGGTTGCATCCTAGGACAAAACTGACCTAATTTTCCCAAAATGCTCAGTACAAGGGGCTTTCTATACAGTAGGCCTGTATACCATGTACATGCACTTGTAGTAAATAAAGATATTATTATTATTATTATTATTACATGAAACATATCAGTGAAGTTCCTCTCTGCAATTATTTTTTTTCTCCACTTGTCAGCTTTATGCCAATTGTCTTTAAGTCTAGCGTATTTTCCTTTCTAGTAAATTCTGTTATCTGCTAGTTCAAAGTAAACATTTCACAGAGCCCCACCAGCTCTCTGATATACAGTGGACCCTCGGTTTTCGTTGAAAATTCTTTCCAGAATGCTGTTTGAGTGCCGTTACCAAACGAATTTGTTCCCATAAGGACAAATGTAAATTAGATTAGTCATTTCAGACCCCCCAAAAGTACACTTACAAAAGCACTTACGAAAATACACTTACATAATTGTTCGAGTTTGGAGGTGCACGAAAACCGAGGGTCCACTGTATGTATGTTGGGCAATCTTACTGTTTTGGTATTTCTGCATAAATGTTCTGAAATGTATGAAAAATAGCTAAGACACTCCACATCTCTATCCCATCTTGATTTAAAAACAGGTCAAACAGTGCCATCTCACATCAATTAGGAGATGAAATCAGCTATACAATACTGAAGAAAAGGTCAAGTGAAAAAATCAAAACAAATAATCATATTGCTTCATCTGAGTGCACATGTGCAGCACTAACTTGAAACAGTCTTTCTATAATCTTAATGTAGTATAGTACATTGTCAATAGAGTAAATACATCCATATTATCTGTGCTTAAAAATAATTTATTCATATAATGTACTCCCTCCCCCCCCAAAAAAAAAAATACATCAAGACTATAAAACACTTAATGATGGCATATTTTACCAGGAATAGGAATTTCTTGATCCCACGATTTTGGAGAAGTGTGCCCAGCTTTGGATGAAGCTAAACATCTGTCAGTACCATTTTTCTCCCGTAGCCTGTGTTCGTCCCCTTCCCAGGTGCAGCACCAGCCACCACATACCATGGTGCCTTACCCACCTGCAAAATGTAAAACATAGATGGTAAATGTATTATTTTATAGTGTTGTATGGTTTTATTCAGGTTAAATTTACAGGTAATTTTACACTGATCTTTTAACTTTCTACAATGGTTCAATTAAGCATATTAATTTTAATATTTTATACAGTGAACCCTTGGTTTTCATGATTAATCCGTTCCAGAGAGTCTGCCGAAAAAAAATTCACGAAAACCAAAACCATTTTCCCCATAAGAAATAATGTAAATCCAATTAATCCATTCCAGACACTCAAAAGTATTAATAAAAAATAATTTTTTAGAGATTAAATATAGATTTACATACAGAAAAGAATGACAAATCAATATAAAGCACTAAGAAAATGTATAAATGAACATTTAACATCACACTTACCTTTACTGAAGACTCTTGTTGGTGTATGGAAGACAGGGAAGGGGAGAGGGAGGCAAGCTTAGTTTGGAGACAGGACAAAATGTTTGAATATGACACTAATATCAACTCTACAGCTTATTTAGCTACCACAATTCATCTAATATGACATAATAAACAATATTAATAACATAGAAACATGATATATACTCTAGAATGAATAAAATATAGCATTACGTATGACTAGTGGTGGTGGTGGTGTCGGGCTATCAGGACCACTGGCAGCATAAGTTGTATAGAGGTGGTGGCGGCGGCAAGTGGTGGCGGCAGCAGTGTTGTCAGTGGCCCTATATACCTCCAATAACATTGGAGGAATTAAGTTTCATGCCATCCCTTTTCTATCCTTAATCGCTTAACTTAATTGCTACACTGTTAATGCTACACTTTATCACTGGCTGGCACTATAGCCTTTATCGACTCCTGCTGCTTTAGTATCATACATATCGTAGAATCACTGAATCACTGAAGAAGGCACATTCTCCCTCTCTCTTCCTCCTCCACTTTGGTACTTTGCTATGATTTTTTTCTTTAATTCTATCGTGTTTCTCACCTTCTTTACCAAAGGCCTGGCACTAGGAGTTTTCTTTGGAGCCATGGTGGCTTATTTAGCGGTTGCAAGCACAAAAAACACTGGATTACTGTACTGTATTGCGAAATGTTTCGTATGAATGCAGGGTGTGATGCTCACTCGCCGAGAAATAATAGCAGACTGGCACTGAATGCATCTAAGGCAGGCTTTGTGTTCACAGAGCCACTGGGACATGTTCCATACCACCGCCGAAATCCAAGGGAAAACACAAAATCCAAGGCTATATTTTGTCAAAAAAAGTTGCCAATAACCGAGGTACCACTGTATGTATGTATGTATGTATGTATGTATGTATGTATGTATGTATGTATGTATGTATGTATGTATGTATGTATGTATGTATGTATGTATGTATGTATGTATGTATGTATGTACGTACGTACGTACGTATGTATGTATGTACGTATGTATGTATGTATGTATATACAGTGGTACCTCGAGTTACGATATTTTTTCGTTCGAGAATGCTGTTCAAGTGCTATTACCAAACGAATTTATCCCCATAAGGAATAATGTAAAATAGACTAGTCCTTTTACACCCCCAAAAATATACTTACAAAAGCATTTAAAAAAATAAACTTACATAAAAGGGCGATTTTGGGGACCATCGTAACTCGAGGTACCACTGTATATATTTTTTTTTTTTTTCAACAAGTCGGCCGTCTCCCACCGAGGCAGGGTGACCCAAAAAGAAAGAAAATCCCCAAAAAGAAAATACTTTCATCATCATTCAACACTTTCACCACACTCATACATAATCACTGTCTTTGCAGAGGAGCTCAGATACTACAGCTGAGAAAAGTCCCTCCCAGCTGTCACTATCTCAGACCCCTCCTTTAAAGTGCTGGCATTGTACTTCCCATTTCCAGGACTCAAGTCTAACTAAATCAATTAACTGGTTTCCCTGAATCCCTTCACAAAATGTTACCCTGCTCACACTCCAACAGATCGTCATGTCCCAAAAACCATTCGTCTCCATTCACTCCTATCTAACACGCTCACACATGCTTGCTGGAAGTCCAAGCCCCTCGCCCACAAAACCTCCTTTACCCCTTCCCTCCAACCTTTTCTAGGACGACCCCTACCCTGCCTTCCTTCCCCTACAGATTTATACGCTCTCAAGTCATTCTACTTTGATCCATTCTCTCCAAATGACCAAACCACCTCAACAACCCTCTTCAGCCCTCTGACAAATACTTTTAGTAACTCCACACCTTCTCCTAATTTCCACATTCCGAATTTTCTGCATAATATTTACACCACACATTGCCCTTAGACAGGACATCTCCACTGCCTCCAGCCTCCTCCTCACTGCAGCATTTGCAACCCATGCTTCACACCCATATAAGAGTGTTGGTATCACTATACTTTCGTACATTCCCTTCTTTGCCTCCATGGATAACGTTTTTTGTCTCCACAGATACCTCAATGCACCACTCACCTTTTTTCCTTCATCAATTCTATGGTTAACCTCATCCTTCATAAACCCATCCGCTGACACGTCAACTCCCAAATATCTGAAAACATTTACTTCTTCCATAATCCCTCTCTCCAATGTGATATCCAATTTTTCTTTATTTAAATCGTTTGATACCCTCATCACCTTACTCTTATCTATGTTCACTTTTAACTTTCTACCTTTACACACACTCCCAAACTCGTCCACTAACCTTTGCAACTTTTCAATTGGAGTCTCCCATAAGCACAGTATAATCAGCAAAAAGTAACTGTGTCAACTCCCATTTTGCATTTAATTCTCCATAATTTAATTCCACCCCTCTCCCCAACATCCTAGCATTTACTTCTTTTACAACCCCATCTATAAATATATTAAACAACCATGGTGACATTACACATCCCTGTCTAAGACCTACTTTTACCGGAAGTAATCTCCTCTCTCATACACACCCTAACCTGAGCCTCACTATCCTCATAAAAAATCTTTACAGCCTTCAGTAACTTACTACCTATTCCATACACTTGCAACATTTGCCACATTGCTCCCCTATCCACTCTATCATATGCCTTTTCTAAATCCATAAATGCAATAAAAACTTCTCTACCTTTATCTAAATACTGTTCACATATATGCTTCACTGTAAACACTTGATCTACACATCCCCTACCCACTCTAAAGCCTCCTTGCTCATCTGCAATCCTACTCTCTGTCTTACCTCTAATTCTTTCAATAATAACCCTGCCATACACTTTACCTGGTATACTCAGTAAACTTATTCCCCAATAATTATTACACTCTCTTTTATCCCCTTCCCTTTATATAAAGGAACTATACATGCTCTCTGCCAATCCTAGGTACCTTCCCTCTTTCATACATTTATTAAACAAAAATACCAACCACTCCAGCACTATATTACCCCCTGCTTTTAACATTTCTGTCATGATCCCGTCAGTTCCAGCTGCTTTACCCCCTTTCATTCTACGTAATGCCTCTCACACCTCCCCCACACTCACATCCTGCTCTTCTTCACTCCTAAACGATGTTGTACCTCCCTGGCCAGTACATGAAATTACCGCCTCCCTCTTTTCATCGACATTTAAAAGTTCCTCAAAATATTCTCGCCATCTACCCAATACCTCCAGCTCCCCATCTACTAACTCCCCTACTCTGTTTTTAACTGACAAATCCATTTGTTCCCTAGGCTTTCTTACCTTGTTTATCTCACTCCAAAAATTTTTCTTGTTTTCAGCAAAATTTCTTGACAGAGCCTCTCCCATTCTTTCATCCGCTCTTCTTTTGCACTCTTTCACCACTCTATTCACCTTTCTTTTACTCTCCATATACTCTGCTCTTCTATTAACACTTCTGTTTTGTAAAAACCTCTCATAAGCTACCTTTTTCTCTTTTATCACACCCTTTACTTCTTCATTCCACCACTCACTCCTCTTTTCTCCTGCACCCACCCTCCTATAGCCACAAACTTCTGCCCCACATTCTAATACTGCATTTTTAAAACTATCCCAACTCTCTTCAACCCCCCCACTACTCATACTTGCACTATCCCACCTTTCTGCTAATAGTTGCTTATATCTCACCCTAACTTCCTCCTCCCTTAGTTTATACACTTTTACCTCTCTCTTACTTGCTGTTGCCATCTACCTTTTACTCTTAACTGTAGCTACAACCAAATAATGATCTGTACCTGTACATCCTGAAGCCTACCCATCAACCTTTTATCCACCAATACATAATCCAACAAACTACTTTCCTTACGTGCTATATCATACCTTGTATATTTATTTATCCTCTTTTTCATAAAATATGTATTACTTATTACCAAACCTCTTTCCACACATAGCTCAATTAATGGTTTCCCATTTATATTTACCCCTGGCACCCCAAATTTACCTACTATCTATCTATCTATCTATATCTATATCTATATCTATCTATCTATATCTATATCTATCTATCTATATCTATATCTATCTATCTATATCTATCTATCTATCTATCTATCTATCTATCTATCTATCTATCTATCTATCTATCTATCTATATATATATATATATATATATATATATATATATATATATATATATATATACAGTGGTACCCCGACTTACGATGGTCCCCAAACACACCCTTTTATGTAAGTATATTTTTTTAAATGCTTTTGTAAGTGTAATTTTGGGGGTCTAAAAGGACTAGTCTATTTTACATCATTTCTTATGGAGATAAATTCGTTTGGTAATGCCACTTGAACAGCATTCTGGAATGAAAAAATATCGTAAGTCGGGGTACCACTGTATATATATATATATATATATATATATATATATATATATATATATATATATATATATAGGTGAACAGTATTTGGATAAGGGTAAAGATGTTTTTGTGGCATTTATGGATTTGAAAAGGCGTATGATAGGGTAGATAGGGGGCAATGTGGCAGATGTTGCAGGTGTATGGAATAGGAGGAAGGTTACTGAAAGCAGTGAAGAGTTTTTATGAGGATAGTGAGGCTCAGGTTAGAGTGTGTAGGGGGGAAGGGGACTATTTCCCAGTAAAAGTGGGCCTTAGACAAGGATGTGTGATGTCCGTGGTTGTTCAATATATTTATAGATGGGGTTGTAAGAGAAGTGAATGCAGGGTCTTGGCAGAGGTGTTGGGCTAAAAGATAAGAAGCAAATACAAAGTGGGAGTTGTCACAGTTGCTTTTGCTGATGACACTGTGCTTTTGGAGATTCTGAAGAGAAGCTGCAGAGGTTGGTGGATGAATTTGGTAGGGTGTGTAAAGAAGAAAATTGAAAGTGAATATAGGAAGAGTAAGGTGATGAGGATAACAAAAAGAATAGGTGACGAAAGATTGGATATCAGATTGGAGGGAGAGAGTATGGAGGAGGTGAATGTATTCAGATATTTGGGAGTGGACATGTCGGCGGATGGGTCTATGAAGGATGAGGTGAATCATAGAATTGATGAGGGAAAAGGGTGAGTGGAGCACTTCGGGGTCTGTGGAGACAAAGAACCTTGTCTATGGAAGTAAGAGGGGAATGTATGAGAGTATAGTTATACCAACGCTCTTATATGGGTGTGAAGCATGGGTGATGAATGTTACGAGGAGAAGGCTGGAGGCAGTGGAGATGTCATGTCTGAGGTCAATGTGTGGTGTGAATATAATGCAGAGAGTCGGAGTTTGGAAATTAGGAGGGTGCGGGATTACCAAACGATTGTCAGAGAGCTGAGGAGGGGTTGTTGAGGTGGTTTGGACATGTAGGAGAATGGACGAGACAGAGTGACTCGAGTGTATAAATCTGTAGTGGAGGGAAGGCGGGGTAGGGGTCGGCCTAGGAAAGGTTGGAGGGAGGGGTAAGGAAGTTTTGTGTCGAGGGCTTGGACTTCCAGCAAGCATGTGTGGCGTATTTGATAGGAGTGAATGGAGGCATATGGTTTTAATACTTGACGTGCTGTTGGAGTGTGAGCAAAGTAACATTTATGAAGGGATTCAGGGAAACCGGCAGGCGGACTTGAGTTCTGGAGATGGGAAGTACAGTGCCGGCACTCTGAAGGGGTGTTAATGTTGCAGTTTTATAACTGTAGTGTAAGCACCCTTCTGGCAAGACAGTGATGGAGTGAATGATGATGAAAGTTTTTCTTTTTGGGCCACCCTGCCTTGGTGGGAATCGGCCGATGTGTTAATAAAAAAAAAAAAATATATATATATATATATATATATATATATATATATATATATATATATATATATATATATATATATAATATATATAATATATATAATATATATAATATATATAATATATATAATATATATAATATATATATATATATAATATATATATATATAATATATATATATATATAATATATAATATATAATATATATATATATAATATATAATATATAATATATAATATATAATATATATATAATATATAATATATAATATATAATATATATAATATATAATATATATAATATATAATATATATTTTTTTTTTTTTTTATTAACACATGGCGATTCCACCAGGAGTGAAAACTTATCATTCACTCCATCATCTTGCCGAAGGTGCTACACTACGGTTATAAAACTGCAACTAACACCCCTCCTTCAGGTGCCGGCACTCTCCACTCTCAGGGCTCAAGGGCGCCTGCCCATTTGAATCCCTTCATAAATGTTGCTGCTCACCTCCAACAGCTGCAAGTATAAACCATGTGCCTCCATTCACTCCTATCAATACGCTCACACTGCTTGCTGAGTCAAGCCTCCACACAAAACTCGCTCCCTCCCTCCAACCTCCTGGGCCGACCCCCGCCTCCTCCACTACGATTTATACACTCTCGAAGTCACTCTGTCTCGTTCCATTCTCTCTGCATGTCCAACCACCTCAACAACCTCCTCAGCTCTCTGGACAATCGTTTTGTAATCCGCACCTCCTCCAATTTCCAAACTCGAATTCTCTGCATTATATTCACACCACCATTGACCTCAGACATGACATCTCCACTGCCTCCACCTTCTCCTCGTTGCAACATTCATCACCATGCTTCACACCCATATAAGAGCGTTGGTATAACTATCTCTCATACATTCCCCTTTCTTCCATAGACAAGGTTCTTTGTCTCCACAGACTCAGTGCTCCACTACCCTTTCCCTCATCAATTCTATGATTCACCTCATCCTCATGACCCATCCGCCGACATGTCCACTCCCAAATATCTGAATACATTCACCTCCTCCATACTCTCTCCCTCCAATCTGATATCAATCTTTAGTCACCTATTCTTTTGTTATCCTCATCACCTACTCTTTCCTATATTCACTTTCAATTTTCTTCTTTTACACCCTACCAAATTCATCCACCACCTCTGCACTTCTCTTCAGAATCTCCAAGCACAGTGTCATCGCAAAAAGCAACTGTGACAACTCCACTTTGTATTTGCTTCTTTATCTTTAGCCCAACACCTCTTGCCAAGACCCTGCATTCACTTCTCTTACAACCCCTCTATAAATATATTGAACACCACGGTGACATCACACATCCTTGTCAAGGCCCACTTTACTGGGAAATAGTCCCTTCCTCCTACACCTCTAACCTGAGCCTCACTATCCTCATAAAACTCTTCACTGTTTCAGTAACCTTCCTCCTATTCCATACACCTGCAGCATCTGCCACATTGCCCTATCTACCCTATCATCGCCTTTTCCAAATCCATAAATGCCACAAACATCTTTACCCTTATCCAAATACTGTTCACCTATATGTTTCACTGTAAGCACTTGGTCTACACACCCCTACCTTTCCTAAAGCCCCCTTGTTCATCTGCTATCCTGCTTTCTGTTTTACTCTTAATTCTTTCAATAATAACTCTACCATACACTTTACCAGGTACACTCAACAGACTTATTCCCTATAATTTTGCACTCTCTTTTGTCCCCTTTGCCTTTATCAAAGGAACAATACACGCTCTCTGCCAATCCCTAGGTACCTTACCCTCTTCCATACATTTATTAAATAATAGCACCAACCACTCCAAAATTATATCCCCACCTGCTTTTAACATTTCTATCTTTATCCCATCAATCCCAGCTGCCTTACCCCTTTCATTCTACCACTGCCTCACGAACTTCCCCTACACCCACAACTGGCTCTTCCACACTCCTACAAGATGTTATTCCTCCTTGCCCTACACACGAAATCACAGCTTCCCTGTCTTCATCAACATTTAACAAATCCTCAAAATATTCTCTCCATCTTCCCGATACCTCTAACTCTCCATTTAATAACTCTCCTCTCCTATTTTTAACTGTCAAATCCATTTGTTCTCTAGGCTTCCTCAACTTATTAATCTCATTCCAAAACTTTTTCTTATTTTCAACAAAATTTGCTGATAACATCTCACCCACTCTCTCATCTGCTCTCTTTTACATTGCTTCACCACTCTTTTAACCTCTCTTTTCTCTCCATATACTCTTCCCTCCTTGCATCACTTCTACTTTGTAAAAACCTCTCATATGCTAACTTTTCTCCCTTACTACTCTCTTTACATCATCATTCACCAATCGCTCCTCTTCCCTCCTGCACCCACTCGCCTGTAACCACAAACTTCTGCTGAACACTCTAACACTACATTTTTAAATCTACCCCATACATTTTCGACCCCATTGCCTACACTCTCACTAGCCCATCTATCCTCCAATAGTTGTTTATATCTTACCCTAACTGCCTCCTCTTTTGGTTTATAAACCTTCACCTCTCTTTTACTTACTGATTCTATTTTCCTTGTATCCCATCTACCTTTTACTCCCACTGTAGCTATAACTAAAAAGTGATCTGATATATCTGTAGCCCCTCTATAAACATGCACATCCTGAAGTCTACTCAACAGTCTTTTATCTACCAATACATAGTCCAACAAACTACTGTCATTACGCCCTACATCATATCTTGTATACTTATTTATCCTCTTTTCTTAAAATATGTATTACCTATAACTAAACCCTTTCTATACAAGTTCAATCAAAGGGCTCCCATTATCATTTACACCTGGCACCCCAAACTTACCTACTACACCTCTCTGCATGTTTCTCCCACTTTAGCATTTGGTCCCCTACCACAATTACTCTCTCATTTGGTTCAAAAGTTCCTATACATTCGCTTAACATCTCCCAAAATCTCTCTCTCTCCTCTACCTCCTCTCTTCTCCAGGTGCATACACGCTTATTATGACCCACTTTTCGCATCCGACCCTTATTTTAATCCACATAATCCTTGAATTTACACATTTATATTCCCTCTTTTCCTTCCATAACTGATCCTTCAACATTATTGCTACCCTTCCTTAGCTCTAACTCTCTCAGATACTCCTGACTTAATCCATTTATTTCTCCCCACTGAAACCGCCTACCCCTTCAGCTTTGTTTCGCTTAGGCCAGGACATCCAACTTCTTTTCATTCATAACATCGGCAATCATCTCTTTCTTATCATCAGCACTACATCCACGCACATTCAGACAACCCAATTTTATAAAGTTTTTCTTCTTCTCGTTTTTAGTAGATTTGTACAGGAGAAGGGTTACTAGCCCATTGCTCCCGGCATCTTAGTCGCCTCATACGACACGCATGGCTTACGGAGGAAAGATTCTTTCCACTTCCCCATGGACAATAGAGAAAATAAAAAGAACAAGAGCTATTAAGAAAAAGAAGAAAAACCTAGATGTGTGTATGTATATATATGCATGTGTATGCCAGTGTAGTGTGACCTAAAGTGTAAGTAGAAGTAGCTAGATATACCTGTTATCCAGCGTGTTTATGAGACAGAAAAAGACACCAGCAATCCTACCATCATGTAAAACAGTTTCAGGTTTCTGTTTCACAGTCACCTGGCAGGACGGTAGTACCTCCCTGGGTGGTTGCTGTCTACCAACCATAATATATAATATATAATATATATAATATATATAATATATAATATATATAATATATAATATATATAATATATAATATATATAATATATATAATATATAATATATATAATATATAATATATATAATATATAATATATATAATATATAATATATATAATATATATAATATATAATATATAATATATAATATATAATATATATATATAATATATATATATATATATATATATATATATATATATATATATATATATATATATATATATATATATATATATATATAGATAGATAGATAGATACAGTGGTACCTCGAGTTACGATATTTTTTCGTTCGAGAATGCTGTTCAAGTGCCATTACCAAACGAATTTATCCCCATAAGGAATAATGTAAAATAGACTAGTCCTTTTACACCCCCAAAAATATACTTACAGAAGCATTTAAAAAAATAAACTTACATAAAAGGGCGATTTTGGGGACCATCGTAACTCGAGGTACCACTGTATAGTGGTCCCTCGTGTTTCGGTGATTCCGAATATCGTTTTTCTCGTGTTTCGAGCGCTTTTTTTGGTCAATGTTTTTTTCGTGTATCGGCCATTTACTCGTGTAGCACTCTGTACCAGACCTGTCCGCCTGCCCACGCTTGCGCGCCTCGCCGCACAGGACGCCAGTCTAGCATTATTTACCACTGAGAGAACAGTGTACAAGAAAAACACATCTACTATAACCTCTATCCTGGCAAAGAGAAAAGAAATCAAGGAAGCTAATGCTGCAAAAGGGGTTGATATGTTAACGAAAAATAGATCGAAAACAGTGGATGAGGTTGAGAAGTTGTTGGGGGTGTAGATCAATGAAAAACAGATAGTGGGTGATAGTAGTTCCACAGCGAAAATTTGTGAAAAGGCAAGGCAGTTGCACACAGATCTTGTCAAGACAATGCCTGCAACCAGTGCTGAGGCGAGTGATTTTAAAACCAGCAGAGGCTGGTTTGAGAGGTTTAAGAAACGTAGTGGCATACACAATGTTGTGAGGCATGGTGAGGCAGCCAGCTCAGACAAACGTGCAGCTGAAAAATTTGTGCAGGAATTCAAGGGGTTCATAGACACTCAAAAATTTGAACCCCAACAAGTGTTTAATTGTGATGAAACAGGCCTGTTTTGGTAGAAAATGCCAAACAAGACCTTCATTACTCAGGAGGAAAAGGCACTGCCAGGACACAAGCCTATGAAAGACAGGCTAACTCTCATGTTGTGTGCTAATGCCAGTGGTGATTTGAAAGTGAAGCCTTTACTGGTGTATCACTCAGAAAATCCCAGAGCCTTCAAGAAACACAATGTTAACAAGAATAAATTGTGTGTGTATTGGAAGGCTAACACCAAGCCATGGGTCACTAAGGACATTTTCGTGGAATGGTTCACTGGAGTGTTTGGCCCTAGTGTGAAGAAATACCTCCTGGAAAAGAAATTGCCACTCAAGTGCCTCCTACTACTGGACAATGCTCCTGCTCATCCTCACAACTTGGGAGACTGTCAGGGAAACGCCTTCCCCTGAACAAAATATTGATGGAAAAATTAATAAATAATAGTAAACCGAAGGATATTTATAATAAGATGGTTTTTTCTGGATTTTAATATAAAATTAAATAGAAATAAAAAGAAATATATCCGTTGTGGTTCAGGTCTGTTGGTGAGACAGGAGGTAATAACCGGAGAGGGAGAATAGATGATGGTTGTCTCTCTGTAGGTGGTATGTCTCCGTAGTAGATGGTGAATCTCCTGGGACCACGAGGTTGAAATACCACACTGTAGGTATCCAAAGGTAGATGAGATCTTCTGCAACACCCTCTAACGCACACAAGTTAGAAACTAGAGAGGAGTTGTTGTGGAATTCCCGTTAAGTCCAGGGAAAATCTTGTCGTAAGTCATGCGTCTGTCCTGGAGAACCAGTCCAGCGGCAGAGCTGATTCGGAGAAGAGTGAAGGTGAAGTGACTTTCCACTTCCCAACCGACACCAGGTAAGAGTCATACTACCAGGAGTAGAAAGTAAAAACCCTCAGACAACCGGGAACAAGAGTTTAGCTCCAGCCCGCTAGATGGAATTGCTGGCTGTAACTCGTTAATAATGCTCTTGACTGAACAACGTTACCTTATTTACAACTACTTTTCCTCCAATACCCCCCTTCCAAAACTTATGGTCGGAGGCAATAAGTTAACACCAGAGGGAAAAGTATTAGGTATGTGACCCGGCTCCGCCAATCTGCAAAGTGGGTAAGAGCACGAGATACCAAGCTTAAGATTTTGTATGATATTGTGGCATAACATTCCTTCTCCACTGAGGAGTATATGTGCCATCAAATATTTCAGTGGCTTGTTTGAAATTTTGAGACTTTAGTTCCACCTTTTTGAAAGAAGGTAGACAAGCTGGACAGGCTTTACAGAATTTATAAATGTCGGAAGACATCCCGCCAGTAGTACAATTCTCTGATCGTGTCTAAGGTCCTCCGACGTGTAATATGGCCTGAGACTGTTTCTTCATCGTACTTCTTATAATAGTCTTACGACAATCCCTGGGGATGACCAATAGACTTCTTCCAACATAGTTGGGATTGTCAGAGGTTATTATAGTCCTGTATAAAAGATTACCCTTGAACTCAAATTTGTAAGTAAGGTTATTTCTTTTAAATATGTTGCCATTTAATGCTAGATTCGAGTTTTCTCTAGGGAAGGACAAGTCTTCTGGAGACCTTTCAAATCTAGGTGGGACAGCTCAATAGGTTTTCCTTTGGAAAGTACTAAAGGATGGTTTGGTTTTACCTTAGATTGAGCTCTGGTAAGGACGTTAACCAAGTCCAGTTGTGTGGAAGATTCAGTCACCTGTGGTATTTCCTCAGTTTCAGTGCAGTTTGGTTTTGATGACTGCTTCTCTAGGTTTTTCCAGGAGCTTCACGAGTATCTGAACTCTGATTTGAGTTATCCTGATTAATCACTTCTGGAGATTCTAGGGAAGAAACAGAAGTATAATGTTTATCTTTTCCGGAATCATTTGAAAAACCTTACACAGTCTAATTCAGATGGGAAGGTGCCCTTCTATGTTCCCAACCAAAACAGAACAAGAAGTTATTGGGGCCACCACTGCTTCTACCCAACCAGTAAACCATTTGCAGTTAATGAAACATCTGAGAGTAGGAAACTCATCACTTCTTCCTAAGTAGTCAGTTAATTTAGTACTTTTATACCGGGTTGAATCTAAGTTAGGAAAGAGTTTACTCAAATAACAATGCAAGAACACCCAGTATCTCTAAGAATGGTGGATACCTTCATGCCATTAACAGTACCTTCACTAAAAGGTGCTTTAATATTAGCTTCGTGAAACATGTTCCAATATTCTCACTTTTTTTCTTGGGACAGTCTGGACGTCTGTGTCCCAATTCGTACAGTTATAACATTTTACTGGAAATTTCTCAGAGGAAAAGGGTTTGGATAACTCAGATTGTTTAGGCTCAACAGATGTATATCTACTACGCTCCTTAGGGTAGTTATTATGAGCGCAGGCATATATATCTGCAACGTGTGCCATTTCAGAAGCTGTGTGAACGTCACGTTCCTTAATAAAGATCCGCAAGTCAGAGTTAACAGAAGAGAGAAATTGGTCTCTTACCATCAGGTCTCGTAATGAATCAAAGTCATGATCAACTTCGCACTATCAATCCAACAATCAAATAATCTGAAAAGTGTTGTCAGATACTGCATATAATTCTGATTGGGGGATATTTTAGTGTGCCGAAACTCAGACCTGTAATGGTGGGTGGTCTTCTTGAAAGCGTGTAAGATAGCTTTCTTAAGTAGAGGATAATCAGTGATTACGCCAGCTGGTAAGGTGGAATATACGTTTAAAGCTGTACCTGATAGAAGTAATCCAAGCCTTGTAGCCCAAGAATCTGAGGGCCACTCACAGAGTGTGGCAGTGTTCTGAATCTGGTGATATATGCCGCGATGTCATCCTGCTCTGTGAAAGGTGGAATTTGAGGCATCCTAATATTAGATTCGTGGGTAGGGTATTCTAGTACCCCTTCATCTATTTTATGCTTAGATAGCTCTACCTTCTTGGCTTCCAATTCCAACCTTAACTGTTCTAACTCCCTCTGCTTTGCCTTTTCTTCAATCTCCTTCATCTTGAAGGCTACTTCCCTTGCTTGAACTCTGTCTTCTCTAGCAACCCTTTCCTGTTCTCGTTTGTCCTCACGATCAATCCTTTCATTTTCTCGTGCTATTCTTTCCTGTTCCTTTTTCTCTTCTCGAGCTAGTCTTTCTTGTTCCTTTTTCTCTTCTCGAGCTAGTCTTTCCTGTTCCTCCTGTTTAGCTAAAGCTAGTCTTTCTTGTTCCTCCTGTTTAGCTAGAGCTAGTCTTTCTTGTTCCTTTTTCTCTTCTATAGCCATTTTAGCAGTAATATAACTATCAAGAGACTGGCCTGTAAATCCCATGTCTTTTCCAGCCCTTAACCAGAAATCTAACGAATCCATAGTAAGAAAATATAATACAAACCAAACAAGTTGATCTTAAATTAACAACTGAAACGACTGTTTCAAAAGAGGGACCTCGTCCGCACACTTTCTAAACCTTCCCAAAGAAGAAAATGAAATAATATTTTCACTTGGAAGAAAATCTAGTGGGCTCAAAAGCCTTCACTAAGATAAATGAACACGGTTCACCCAGGAGGGGTTATTATGGAAGTTCCTCAGGTCCAACAATAATGAGTAAACTTCTAAACCCAACCCAAGAACCAAACAACTGTAAGTCAAAGACAACAGTAATGACTTGACACCTTAACGAACTCACCCTTTTCAACCTTAAATGTAATACTCACGACCAGGTGAACCATCAGAAGTTGTATCCAGAGTCCAGTATCCTGGCAAGGTCGCCATTGTCAGGAAACGCCTTCCCTGAACAAAATATTGATGGAAAAATTAATAAATAATAGTAAACCGAAGGATATTTATAATAAGATGGTTTTTTCTGGATTTTAATATAAAATTAAATAGAAATAAAAAAGAAATATATCCGTTGTGGTTCAGGTCTGTTGGTGAGACAGGAGGTAATAACCGGAGAGGGGGAGAATAGATGATGGTTGTCTCTCTGTAGGTGGTATGTCTCCGTAGTAGATGGTGAATCTCCTGGGACCACGAGGTTGAAATACCACACTGTAGGTATCCAAAGGTAGATGAGATCTTCTGCAACACCCTCTAACGCACACAAGTTAGAAACTAGAGAGGAGTTGTTGTGGAATTCCCGTTAAGTCCAGGGAAAATCTTGCTCGTAAGTCATCGTCTGTCCTGGAGAACCAGTCCAGCGGCAGAGCTGATTCGGAGAAGAGTGAAGGTGAAGTGACTTTCCACTTCCCAACCGACACCAGGTAAGAGTCATACTACCAGGAACCGGGAACAAGAGTTTAGCTCCAGCCCGCTAGATGGAATTGCTGGCTGTAACTCGTTAATAATGCTCCCGGCTGACTGAACAACCGTTACCTTATTTACAACTACTTTTCCCTCACAGAGACTATTTGTCTGATGAGTTCAGTTTCATCACAGTGAAGTTCTTGCCTCTTAACACCACTCCTCTCATCCAGCCCATGGACCAGCAGGTCATTTGTAACTTAAAAAACTGTACACCAAAGCTGTGTTCGAAAAGTGCTTTCAAGTGACCTCGGACACTGAGTTGACCCTAAGAGAGTTCTGGAAAGATCACTTCAATATCGTCCATTGCATAGGCCTTATAAGTAAGGCTTGGCAGGGAGTGACTTCCAGGACTTTGAACTCTGCTTGGAGACCACTGTGGTCGGATTGTGTTGAAAAGAGGGATTTTGAAGGATTTGAGGCTGACCCTGACCCTGACGACCCTGTGCCTGTTGTGGAAGATATTGTGGCATTGGGGAACAGCCTGGGGTTGGAGGTGAGTGGTGAGGATGTGGAAGAGTTGGTGGAGGACCACAGGGTAGACCTAACCACTGAAGAGCTGAAAGAGCTTCATCAGGAACAACATCAGACGACATTTAAGGAAATTGATTCAGAGTAGGAGGATGGACAGGGTGAGGTAGTAACGTCTTCAGAGATTAAGGAAATGTGTTCTATGTGGACTAGGTTGCAGACATTTGTTGAAAAACACCACCCTGACCAAGCTGAAACAAGCCATATCTGCAACATTTTCAGTGACAGAACCTTGTCCCACTTCAGGAAAATGTTAAAGGTGCCAGAAACAGAGCACTCTGGACAGTTACTTTTGTAGGAAGGTGTCTAGTGACTCTCAAGCTGGTCCTAGTGGCATTAAAAGAAAAAGAAGGGAAGTAACCCCAGATAAGGACGTGTTACCTGAAGTCCTTATGGAGGGGGATTCCCCTTCCAAACACTAACCCATCCCCCTGTCCTCCTCCCTATCTTCCAGATGCCAGCAACTTTCTTCAGTAAAGGTAAGTAAATGTTATTTATTATTTATTATGTATTTATTATTATGTGTTAATAATGTTGTTTTGTGTATGTAGAAATATAATTAATATAATTTAAATTTATTATTTTTTAATATTTTTGGGCGTCTGGAACGGATTAATTGTATTTACATTATTTCTTATGGGAAATAAGGTTTCGAGTTTCAAGTAATTTGTGTAAAGGTCTAGCTCCTGGAACGGATTATGACCGAAACACAAGGGACCACTGTATACAGTAGGGCCCCGCTTTTCGGCGTTTCAGCTTTCGGCATTCCGTTCATACGGCGAGTTCAAATTATGACGAAAACTTTTGTATACAGCGAGCGGTCTTTCAGATACAGCGCATGCCACCCGGTTTGTTTACATTTTCCGTGAGCACATCTCTCTATTATGTAATAATCACTCTTGGGAAAATTAAATGTCCAATTTTACGTCAATATAGACATTTTCATTAATCCATCTATGATATTTTCTTCAAATTTATATAAGAAACACGTTACATAGCATATAAACATGCTGTTTATATGCTATGTTTAGTATATGCTATGTAGGTGTGGTTGCCGGGCAGAGGGAAAACATTAGGTAATATACTAATAATAATCACTATTGGGCACATTAAATGTCTTATTTTACGTTAATATAGACATTTTCATTAATCCATCTATGATATTTTCTTCAAAATTATATAAGAAACAAGTTACAAAACATATAAACATGCTGTTTATATGCTATGGTGTTGCCGGGCGGAGGGAAAACATTACGTAATACTACTAATAATAATCACTCTTGGGCACATTAACCCCTTAAGGGTCCGTGCCGTAGTTCTACGGCTTTGAGTTCAGGGTCCAAACATTAGTTCTACGTCATGAGCTCAGCTCACTCAGATAAGCTTTGAGCGGCAAATTTGGGCCTAGATATGAGAGAATACATCTATGTGGTAAGTGTGCACCACATAAAACAAATCCTGCAGCACACAGTGCATAATGAGAGAAAAAAAACTGAAACCGCAATTTTCGATTAAAACAGTGACTTTGCAGTGTTTTTTCGTATACTTTGTATAGTTGTACGTATTTGCGATTTCTTGGTCTCATTTGATAGAATGGAAGATATATTACAGATATAGAGATGATTTTGATTGGCTTTAGTACTGCAAATGGCTTGAAACTGAGCTCAAAATAGCGGAAATGTTAAATTTTTGCCTATGTTCAAGAGTAAACAAATGACCTCACACGTCTAATACGCGCCAGCTGGTGGGTCTAATATACGTTCACAAATGTGGTGATATTATTTGTACAATTATTACAATATTGCATAACAGTAAATCTTCCATTTTTTGGTTTGAATAAAAATTCATTATGTGAATAAAAAATCAAAATGGAATTCATTTGTAAAGACTGAAAACGTAACTAATGAACAAAGGAAATGTTAGTTTAGTGCCTGGAATGCCTGCATTGTTTATTCTGCACCCTATTTTGAAATTGGAATATTTTGAACTTTGAGTTAATTTGGCTAAATTACCAATTTCCAATCACTTTATTTTGTAGTTGAAACAGGTGACTGGGCTATTTCTTGTGCTCAATCGATAGAATAGAAGTAACACTAGTGAAATAGCTAAGAATTTGGTCAACTGGAATAATGTAATTGGCCTAAAATGGGAGTCAAAGTCGGCAAAATCGCCGATGCGTAAATATCGCTGACACATCAAAATTCGCGAGAGCATAATTTCGTAAATTTTCAATCAAATTTCGTACTTTATGTTTTATTACCTTCAGAAAAGGATTCTCTACCATTTCATAAGAAAAAATAAGAACTTTTTTTTTTAAAACTCTTGGACACTGGCGCACCCCTTCCAAAAATGGCCTTGAACCCTGAAAGGGTTAAATGTCTCATTTTACGTTAATATAGACATTTTCATTAATTCATCTATGATATTTTCTTCAAAATTATTTAAAAAATACATTACATAGCATATAAACATGATACATACACCCACAGAATAAAAATTGACAAATATGAGATTTGTTTACCAAGCATTTGTAGGAGTGTCGGAAGAATTACGTTTCTCTAGTCAAACACTGAGGGATAACTGTAGAAAATATTCCTTTCATATGCCTTCACTCTATATATGGCTATTCATACCCTTGTGGGTTTAGCGCTTCTTTTTTATTATGATAATAATAATACATAATACAGTGGTCCCTCGGTTTTCGCCGAAAATTGTTCCAGAATGCTGATCAAGTGCCATTACCGAACGAATTTACTTCCTTAAGAAATAATGTCACGTAGGTTAGTCTATTTCAGACCCCCAAAATACACTTGCAACAGCACTTATGAAAATACACTTACATAAATGTTCGAGTTTGGAGATGCACAAAAACCGAGGGACCACTGTACTATCATTAACTCTAAAAAATAGTGTGTTGCATGAGAATGGGAGTGTTGCTGTTTGTTTATTTTGTACTAATTTGTACAACTTGTACACAATGTAAGAGTAATTTGTATTGTGAGGTAATTATTATTATAATAAAAAAAATTATTTTGAGGTAAAAGTTTCACAAACTCTTACAAACGTATGTGAATGAACTAAAAGTGGACACGTATTAATTGCATTCATTTTGCCTGACCGAGTGATTACCCACTATACCTGTTCAGTTTGTTTTTACCTTGTCTGAACTCCGTATCTCGTTCTCTCTCTCGCTTACTCTTTCGTTAACTAATTGGCTCTCATTGACTAAGCTTAGTTGTGATAAAAAGAGGAGTCATAAGCCTCTTACTTTAAGTGCCAAGTTAGAAATTATTAAACTCAGTGAACTGACTTTTTTGGGTTATCCTAGGTTCTCTACGCATATTCTGCTATGTATGATAATTTATGTACTGTAACTTTATTTGTGTATACGTACCTGAATAAACTTACTAACAAGGTATATGTTGATAGCTGAGATAGCCATCAAAATACAGTTACATATAGCAGCATATGTGTAGAGAACCCAAGATAACCCAAGAGTGTCAGCTAACATTTGCTAGGAGCTAATGCTGCTGAGGATTGCAAGTTAAAACCTATGATAATTTATCACTCAGAGAATCCTAGGGTCCTAAAGAACTATGCAAAAGGTAGCCTTCCTGTTTATTATAAATCCAATTCGAAAGCTTGGATGACTACTGATCTTTTCATAAATTGGTTCACAGACAATTTTAAGCCTACAGTTGAAGCTTACATGGAAAAGAAAATTCCTTTTAATGTTTTAGACAATACCCTGCCACTCACCTCTCACACATCAATGTTAATACAGTGGTACCTCGACTTACGATGGTCCCCAAAATCACCCTTTTATGTAAGTTTATTTTTTTAAATGCTTTTGTAAGTGTAATTTTGGGGGTCTAAAAGGACTAGTCTATTTTACATCATTCCTTATGGGGAAAAATTCGTTTGGTAATGGCACTTGAACAGCATTCTGAATGAATATCGTAAGAAAAATATCGTAAGGCGAGGTACCACTGTACTTTAAGGTAAGTAATAAGTGTACTCTGTGTGTATCTTACTTTTTATTGTGTTTTTTAATGCCAAGTGCTATTGCTAACTGAATATAAGTTAGTGTAACCTTGTTGTCTGGCATTTATATGCATTTAGTAGTGGAAAAATGGCGTTCTGCTTTTCGGCGATGTCTGCTTTAAGGCACTAGCCTGGAACTTAACCTGCCAGATATGTGGGGCCCTACTGTATATATATATATATATATATCAGTGGACCCCAAGTAACGTAAAACTTCATTCAAGAAGCCTGCTCAAGTGCCATTACCGAACGAATATACTCCCTTAAGGAATAATGTCACGTAGGTTAGTCTATTTCAGACCCCCAAAATACACTTCCACAAGCACTTGCAATATTATACTTACATAATTGTACGATTTCCAGGGTGTTCGTTACTCGGGGGTCCACTGTACTACAGTGGACCCTCGGTTTTCGTTGAAAATTCTTTCCAGAATGCTGTTTGAGTGTCGTTACCGAACGAATCTGTTCCCATAAGAACAAATGTAAATTAGATTAGTCATTTCAGACCCCCAAAAATACACTTACAAAAGCACTTACGAAAATACACTTGCATAATTGTTCGAGTTTGGAGGTGAATGAATGTAAACAGCCTATACTGAGTCCCTTTCAAACTGCGCGGCACTACGGTGCTGCCATCTATAGGCCTATCAAGGTCAGGCTGGCCTGCCATGTTTCTTTCTCACTCTGGCGGCCTACCTCACCGAAGCAGGTCCTACCCTAGCTGGTTTCCGGTCCCCTCACACGCTCTGCATCCGTGTACACTTGCCCTATTCAACAATAATTCCAAGCCTAGTCTACGGCCGTATCACTTCACCTACGCTACCATTCTACTGCTCGTTATCCGACGAGTAAGTCACGATAAGACATAACAGTGGTGGCAGCAGTGGGATCTGGCTTAACCCACATGGCGTGATCACACGTGGGTTCGAGTGGCCTCGACACTCGGATACACAGTTCTGGCAAGAATTCACAAGGAAATTCACAGGAAACACGGCACAGAGGGAGTGAGAGCAGTGAGTGGTGTATGGTGTGTGTGGCGGCATGAGTGGTTGAGAGGCGGAACCCGGCCGTTCCCTACTCTCCTCACAACACGCTCACACTAGACGTTGAAATCACCACAAACTCACCTCTGACTTGCTGAAAGAGCCATGATGAGCTGAACAACAACAGCAGAACATGCTGGCAAGGCTGAGCATGTGACTGAGAAACAGCGTGGGACGCTGTGGCGTGAAGTCAGTGACCTCATTTCTCAGAGAATTCAACAAATTTCAGCCTGAATCCTGCTTGTACCTGTGTCTGGATGCTGAGATTTGCAGACACGACATCAGGATAACTTGTTGAGAGACGGATGCTTCTTGTGTAGAGTGATGGAGTGAAGACAAACTTCATTCCTCTTCTTTCCCTCTTGGGCAAACACAACTGCTGCGAGGCACCGCTATCACCATTGTTTACAAATTGCAGGACAATTGCAGGACAGATCAGCGAGGGGGTGGAATAGCTATATATTACTCAGATCAACTTGAATGTATCAATAACTCTTGCATAAGGG
>WNWK01010375.1:0-70499 GCA_009830355.1 Cherax destructor | reverse complement strand
GCGGGCTGGAGCTAAACTCTTGTTCCCGGTTGTCTGAGGGTTTTTACTTTCTACTCCTGGTAGTATGACTCTTACCTGGTGTCGGTTGGGAAGTGGAAAGTCACTTCACCTTCACTCTTCTCCGAATCAGCTCTGCCGCTGGACTGGTTCTCCAGGACAGACGCATGACTTACGAGCAAGATTTTCCTTGGACTTAACGGGAATTCCACAACAACTCCTCTCTAGTTTCTAACTTGTGTGCGTTAGAGGTGTTGCAGAAGATCTCGTCTACCTTTGGATACCTACAGTGTGGTATTTCAACCTCGTGGTCCCAGGAGATTCACCATCTACTCGAAGACATACCACCTACAGAGAGACAACCATCATCTATTCTCCCCTCTCCGGTTATTACCTCCTGTCTCACCAACAGACCTGAACCACAACGGATATATTTCTTTTTATTTCTATTTAATTTTATATTAAAATCCAGAAAAAACATCTTATTATAAATATCCTTCGGTTTACTATTATTTATTAATTTTTCCATCAATATTTTGTTCAGGGAAGGCGTTTCCCTGACACCTAGCTATTATTTCCTCCAGTTTTCCATAACGGAGTAGTTGGAATTTGTCTTCATTGAACATCATATTGTTCTCCGTTGCCCATTGGAAAACTTGGTTTATATCTTCAATGGATGACACTCTCATGCAGATCCTAGTATCGTTTTCATACACTTATACTCTAGTCAAAATGCTAAGACTTAATTTTCTTGACATGGCATGTCTTCTGTTTCCTCAAGTTTCTAGACAAATAATATTTTTACAAACACCGAAATACAAAGATATTCTTTCCTTCGTTGTTCATCAAATACTGCAAGAAACGAGCCCTACACATAAACCCTTTACGTACTGATACCACTCTGAATAAAGTAATTAGTCTTCCCAAGAGCTAAGTTGCCTTGAACAATTCCCAAGCACTCACACGATGCAGCAACTTAGTCACCAAAGCAGCCAGTAAGTACATTCATCAATGCAGGGTTTACCTTATCCAGTGCAGAAGCTGTGACAAGATATACGTTGGGGAAATAGATATAAACCTATGGATAAGTCTATATGAATATATCTATGTATGCATATACTGTATGGAGCTAGTGATTGTAATCATAATAATAATAATGATTGTAATCATAACAATAATAATGATTGTAATCATCATAATAATAATGATTGTAATCATAATAATAATGATTGTAATCATAATAATAATGATTGTAATCATAATAATAATATGCATATATAAGAGACAACCTGAACAACACGTGGGTACAGTACATAAAAACCACCAGCCACTTCATGAAACAGATCATCGCTTGAATAGTGATTAAGGAGTCAGACTTAGAAGCATCATTAACCTCCACATAAGATACAGTTACACACATCAAAGGCAGTTTTGCCATTTCTAAAATGTCAACATGCAAAGGCAGTTTTGCCATTTCTAAAATGTCAACATGAAGCCCCCATATAAAACATGCCCCTGAGTCATCTTAAAAGTTATTTCTATTGTTATTATTCTCTCTGAAAGTCTGACTCTTGACCCAGACTCCTATTTGACTTTCTTATCAGAAACTAACCTATTCGCCACCATTGATTATATTTTCCTTTAGCACTGCCCACTATCTTCACTAACTCTGCCTCTTGTTCACTCCTGCCACAAACTGCTCTCTGACCTTTGCGCATTCCTTCTTTAACACATTCCACCCTGCAGTGTTGTATGACCCTTTCGGGTTTAGCGCTTAGTTTCATTATATGACTATTATTATTTTTTTATTGCTACTGTTAATATTACTACTATTGCAATTACTTCTACTACTATTACTACTACTGATAAGTAAGACACATGTACTACCTGGAGTCTACCTGGAGAGAATTCCAGGGGTCAACGCCCCGCGGCCCGGTCCATGACCAGGCCTCCTGTTGGACCAGAGCCTGATCAACCAGGCTGTTACTGCTGGCCGCACGCAGTCCAACGTACGAACCACAGCCTGGCTGGTCAGGTACCGACTTTAGGTGCCTGTCCAGTGCCTGCTTGAAGACAGCCAGTGAGGTATCTTTATTTAGAAACGTTTCGTCTTCTCAGTAGGCTTCCTCAGTCGAATGGAGAGGAAATGTTACTTAAGTGATTAAAAAAAATAGAGGTACCAGAAACAGTAGAGATGTAAAGATGATGTAATCAGTCCATCAGCCTAGAAGACATAATTTTGAGGTGGTCAGTCCCTCAGCCTGGAGAAGAGTTCTGCTCCATAGTCTGAAACAATGTGAAGTTGAAGCATTAGAATGGAGACATATATTGCCAAAGATGAGGCACAGATAATCTTGAAGATGACTGAACATATGTTCTAGGGTTTTGCTTGACAAATATAAAAGTAGGGACTCACAAACCAGCATTCAGTTCAGCTCTGGCTGCCTGAGAAGACACATCAGAAGAAGTGAAATGGCATCAAGAAGCTGCAATCATTCTCCAGATGCATTCTGCTACATATGTGGTCAATTCATTAAGACGAGAGCGAAGAAGTTCTCTGTAACTGCATCTAAAAAATGTGTGAAGCTTAAAAAGCATATTTAGGCATGCCAGTTGGGGACCCAGACAAGACCTGGGCACCTCATGTTGCTTGTGACCATTGTAAGAAAACATTGGAAGATAAGAAAGTCATTAATTATACGAAGGGTAAAATCTTGAATAGGAATTTTTTTTAAATGAAATGTATGTAACAGAAACTAAATCTTTTGGTCTTTTACAGGATGGTATAGAGGAGAAAAAAGAGCCATGAAGTTTGTTGTTCCTATAATATGGTGTGAAACTACTGATCACTCAACCAACTGCTACTTCTGCCTGGTGGATCCTTCCAAACACCGAGCTGGGAAAAATGCACCTGCTATTTCTTATCCAGACCTTCCCTCTTCTGTTGCACCAGTAGCACACAGTGCTGATCTTCCTGTACCTACACCTCCAGAAAGAAGTCAACCGTCAGAAGAAGAAAGCAGCAAATCAGAAAATGAAGAGCACAGTGGACAATACTATAATCTCACAGATGTTGTTGGGAGGAATCCTTACTACCCAAACCAAACAGACCTCAATGACCTTATCAGAGATCTTGGTTTGACAAAGTCAAATGCTGAGCTTTTGATTTCAAGGCTCAATGAGTGGGACTTGGTGGATGAAAGTGTCTAAGTGACAAGCCAAAGAAAACGTCACCAACATTTCTCAAGCTTCTTCACTAATGAAGACAGATTGTGCTACTGTAATGATGTATCAGGACTGTTTGATGCAATTGAAATTGCATGCAATCCACATGAGTGGATTGCATGCAATTGACAGCTCCTCCAGAAGCCTAAAAGCTGTACTTCTGCACAAAGAGAACTAGTATCCATCTCTTCCCTTGGCTCATTCAGTGCATCTTAAGGAGGACTACAACAGTGTCAAACTTCTACTGGAAACTTTGAACTATGATAAGTATGGCTGAGAGGTTATTGGAGACTTCAAAATGGTGGCATTTTTGATGGGACTCCAAGGAGGTTTTACCAAGTTTCCGTTATCTCTGTCATTGTGATAGTAGAGACAGAGCAGCACATTACCTGAGGAAGCACTGGCCTCAAAGGAAGACATAAAAATGTTACAGCTCTTGACAAAGAGTCTGCAGCCTTCAAGGATCTTCAAGACTTCTTTCCCAAGCTAGCAGAGACAAAGGTGAAGGCTGGCATCTTTACTGGACCACAAGACAGGAAAATCCTGAAGTGCTCAGAATTTCCAAAGAAGCTCACAGAGAAAGAAAGGGAAGCCTGGGAGAGTTTTGTTGTTGTAGCACATGGCTTTCTGGGCAACAACAAGGCTGACAATTATGTGGAACTTGTTGAGACCTTGATAAAAAACTACGGTCAGATGAGCTGTAGGATGTCCCTTAAGGTCCATATCCTTGATGCTTATCTTGACAATTTCAAGGAGAATATAGGAGCATACTCAGAGGAGAAAGGGGGGCGCCTCCACCAAGATATAATGGACTTTGAACACAGATATCTGGGATCTTATTATATGTTTTTGTTTTACATCCAAAACTAGCAAAATATATTGAAATTTAGCATTTTTTGTCAAAAATTCATCCTTTAAATCACAAAAGCAAAGTTTAAAAGGAATAATGGACATTTTCTATTGTTTTGCAATAAAAGGAGTTGGAAAATAACACTTACTTGCCAGGAACAAAAATTGTGTTACATAGTGTTATCTCTTTCACTACTACGACTAAGAAACTAATAATTAGAAAGTTTTCATCATTGGTTTTCACTTGGCAGCATATTGCTTCTGCAACCTTAAGAAAGATAGAATGCTCCAAAATATACCTAACTTTTATTGAGCAATGTTTTTTTATTCTTCGAAAAAAGACTACAAGAATCTATTCTTTCTGATCATTGATTCTCAGTGCTCTGACACCAGTCCGAGAAAGATCAACCTCTCTAACAGCCAGGTCCCTTGAGCACTCACTTCATCCAACAAAGACCTAACCATGACTGATGTGATGAACCTTGAAACAGTCAATGCAGGGGATTACATTATACTGTGCAGAGTTTCTAGCTGACAGCAAAATAGCTAGAAACTTTAGGACACGTACTAATACATCTCATGTATATGAAACATAACAACACTTGAGCAATATAGAACAGTGATTAATTAACAAGACACCCACAAACAAAGCTATATAGTTTCTTCATTAATCTCAATTTCAGAAAAAGTTACACTGAACAAAAATAATTTTGTAATCTTTGAAATGTTATCACAAAGCTTCCCTGAAACGATAGACCCCCAATGTTATCTAGCAAAATTCACTTCGGTTACTACTATTCGGCTACTACTATTACTACTACTACTAGTTGTAAATGAATGGTTCAGAGAACCGACAAGTTGATAAATTAGACACATATGCAACACTTGGGTATCTTTATTGAGGAAACGTTTCGCCACACAGTGGCTTCATCAGTCCATACAAAGTAGAATCGTGAAGAACAGGAGGAGCTTGAGGTGGTCAGTCCCTCAATCTTGAGTCGATGTTGTCAGTCCATCAATCTTGAACAGAATACAGCATATGTGCTAGGAAGCAGCTTATATACAGTAGGCAGGAGAGGTGCAGAAGTCGTAGGTGGTGTCACATTTGTACAAGAGTGGTATACAATACCGACATTTGTCCAATGTGGAAGTAGGTCGTGCCCAAGGGTTGGGCAAGTGAAGAATTCCCTGTATTAAGATACCAAGATGTTGCTGTGTCAGACAGGATGTAAATGAATGGTATATAAGCTGCTTTCTAGCACATATGCTGTATTCTGTTCAAGATTGATGGACTGACAACATCGACTCAAGATTGAGGGACTGACCTCCTCAAACTCCTCCTGTTCTTCACGATTCTCCTTTGTATGGACTGATGAAGCCACTGTGTGGCGAAACGTTTCCTCAATAAAGATACCCAAGTGTTGCATATGTGTCTAATTTATCTACTACTACTAGTTGTACTACTACTACTAGTAATAGTACTACTAATAATAATACACCCGCAAGCCTCACCTCCCTAGAACACTGATCCATTTTGCCCAGCCTCACGCATTCGTTAATTAAACTTCTCTGGAATCACATATCCACTAATCCATGAGACCTCACTCTCGAGATTTTCTTAATCCAGCTGATCTCGTATCTCTGACATATTATTCTCAAGGCCATTAATTCTACTGATCCAACCTCGCAGATTTATCAAACTTTTTTGCTGTTTATTTACCCTTAGGAACATAAACATTTCCTCTCGGTTTTAATAATTCCTCTTTCTCACCTACTTTCAGATTTATTGAAGCTATTCATATTATATCCCAGATCTTTTAATCCTGTCCCCTTCCTCTAGTCCATTAATTCCTTTCTCTGTCAGATGCATTAATCCCACTCTCTCCCAGATCTATTAATCCCACTCTCTCCTACGGCCATTAATCCCACTCTCCGCCTCCCAGAACCATTAATCCCCACTTCCCTAATCTTATGTGATCTTCACCCCGGAAAATCCACTTACCGTCAGGGCCAGCTGGAGGGACGAGGCAAGATTGACATTTTGGAACACAATCAGATTTTTTAAGAATTGCCTGGAGGAAATTTGTCGGATTTGGAAAGTCGTTATATATTTCTCGCTTGACTCAGATAAGTAAACCGTCTTGAAGTCATTCCAGTAAAATATCGTATGTAAAGATTTGTGGGAATTATAGGATAATTTTTTGTGTGTGGCAGGAGTGTATGCTTCTTTAGAACGATACTAATAATGTTCTGAATATTTGTTTCTATTTTATTTATAATTTGCTCATACCCTAGTGTGCCACCCACTAGACTTGACTAACACCCAAACACCAATTTACTAATAGGCAAAATAAAAAAAGCAACAGCAACTCGGAACAATTGGGTTTTATGTCGGCTGCGTCAATGATGTGCTACATACCTCACCTGGCAACACTTCCTAAGTATTTTCGATCAATTTTACTGTCTACAAGCCTCGCCAAACTATTCTTAAAACATTTAATTCGTGACCGTTATCACTGAAATGAGAATTAAGAGGAGCTTATATTCAATCATCTTGTGGCTCATCTAAGTCTTTTCAAGTTACGTTTCCTTTACCTTCCTCTAGTATTTTAGTAGAGAAGATTATATCACCACTATCCTTTATCTCTCCTGGAGCTGTTAAGTTCACTTCCTCAGACCTCTCTCAGTAGATCAATTCCCCAGTTTTGATAACAATATCATTCAATTATTTTAGTGATTATCGAGCGTCTATACATGTTTGTTTAGGTGCCAGTGACCTTGCCTAAAAGTCAGGGAATTTTCTGCCGAATAAGCAGGGTAGATTTTTTTTTTTTTTGCTGTAATACTGCCAAAATTGATCTAAACATCACGAAAAAAGTATACATCATCGATTATAAGTAATATTAAATCAATTTAAACTGACCTATGATATATATAGCAGAATTTTACTAAAAAATCTGTTAGATTAAGTTAGGTTAGGTGAGGTTTCCAAGTTAGGTTTGGCTCAATTTTTTTTTACATCATTATCTGGAGAAGTATACCTGGAGGAGAGGGGTTTTGGGGGTCAACGTCTCCACGAGAAAAGTCCATTTATAAACGAGTTCGGCCTATTCAGTTAGTTCGGCATTAGACATATTATATATAATATATATATATATATATATATATATATATATATATATATATATATATATATATATATATATATATATATATATATATATATATATATGTCGTGCCGATTAGGTAAAACTGGTCAATTAGCAAGAACTCATCTAAAATTAAGTCCTTTTAAAATTTTCTCTTATACGTTTAAAGATATATTTTTTCATTTATGTTAATGTAAAATTTATAATTTTGTACCAAGAGAAACTTTGAAAACCTACCTAACCTTGTTAAAACAAGCGCAATTTAATTTAGCCTAACCCAACTAAATATATTTTAGATACGTTAACATTAATTTAATAAAATGCAAACTAAATGAAATATATTATTTTCGTTATGTTCAGAATGATTTTGGCGAAATTATTGCATACCACATTTCACTTGTCTTATATGGCAAGACGAGCGTTGCTATTTAAGCCAAAATCCAAGTTTTACCTAATCACGACATAATATATATATATATATATATATATATATATATATATATATATATATATATATTATATATATATATATATATATATATATATATTATTTTTATTAACACATTTAACACATCGGCCGATTCCACCAAGGCAGGGAAAGAAAACTTTCATCATCATTCACTCCATCACTGTCTTGCCAGAGGGTGCTTTATACTACACTGCAACATTATCACCCTTCTTCGACACGACATACATATATATATATATATATATATATATATATATATATATATATATATATATATATATATATATATATATATATATATATAATATATATATATATATATATATATATATATATATATATATATATATATATATATATATATATATATATATATATATATATATATATATATATATATATATATAATATGCAAAAATATCACAGTAAACAGTGATATCAAATATATAAAACAACCACTATGAAAAATAGTGGTTGTTTTGATATATATATATATATATATATATATATATATATATATATATATATATATATATATATATATATATATATATAGATGGGGTCCACCTCTGGTACAAATTGTGGGACCCATAGCCTCGGAGAAGTGGATAAAGGCTTCAAGGAAGAAAATTTGGATTTCTTCCTGATGCCATTGAATATTCCACTTCCCTACCCCCCATCTTCATTTTTTTTTTTTTACCAATAGGTATATTTTATTACATAATATGGTACAAAAGATTTAAGAGATACATTGTTGATATAAAGATGGCTACAGTACACGAGGTGTGAGAGATACATGTCTAGTACATATTGTTACATGTTTGTCACTGATTATAATGCGAAAATCTCATCCAGCTCTTCCGAGCTGGGGCGCGTGCCCAGAATACAGCATGCATTACCCCTCTGAACAGCAGCGCTGAGTCGCTGGAACAGAAAACTAGCTGCCCTGGGATCCATAGTTACCCTGTTGAATCTTTTGCCCAGCTCCTTGAGGAACTTAGATGCACTCTTTCCCCATGAGCCAAGGGTCTCTGAGTCTATGGGAACAAACATATAATGATGGGCAAGTTCTCCATATTTTCTCGACTTCTGGGACTCCCTGAAGGTGGCAACTGCCCTCTTCCTCCCTGGTGTATGGAGATAGGTATCAGCCAAGGTAGATGCACATGTGTAGTCCCACACCACCTGCTTGCCGTCTGTCCAGGCTTGAAGGGTGATACCATTTGGACGCTTTTGGCTGCCATCAGATCTGCATAGTTGGGGTGGTTCCCTTACTGCTGGGCATCCGGCTGTTGTGAGGCTCCTCTTGATAATGTTATTAACCTCTTCATGTCTTGCAATCTTTCCCTCGGATTTACGACACACAAGACCATGGTACCCGAATCGGTCTGCTGCTTCACTGCCACAAATACACCTGTGATCGGCGAGAATATTGGCGGCAAGTCGAAGGGCAACATCAATGCGTATGGTCTGTGGGTCGAGGCGTGTGCCAAGGCTGGAGTTGGGAACAGCCAAAAGAAAGTTCCCTGCATGAGGAGCTCTCACTGCAAGGAGGCGGGCTCTATCCTTCCCTGACACACTCTGAAGCATTGCTGAGGCTATATTCTCTACTATTGGGCCATCCCAGTGCGACTGTTTGTAGTTGTTGGGGGGAGAAGGCCTGGTTTCAGAGCCTGTTAGATTATCCCAGATCCTGGCTCCATCAACGAACTTTTGGTCATGGATTCCAATCTTGTCCCTAAGATGTTCAGGGAGAATTGCTGCTACAAGCCCTCTGGATGCAATGCATGAAGACAGGAAAGCAGGTAGAGCAATCTGAGATGACTTGCAGACACCAATGCCTCCTAGTCTGACTGGGAGTGTAGCTTGGTCCCACTGCCCATCTTCTAGAGTAAGGTTAAGTACTTTAGTAAAGATCTGCCTCAGGATACTGTCATATTCGTGCAGTATAGGGTTATCATATGAAGGAGCAGGTCAAGGGACTTTAAACGTTTCCAGAAATAAAGGTGCTTGACTGGACTTATACGTGCAGTGAAAGTCTTTCTGCATTCCACGGATATATATATATATATATATATATATATATATATATATATATATATATATATATATATATATATATATATATATATATATATATATATAAATGCTTTATTAATAGACACAATACATTGATAGAAAACACAAATATGAACATGAATACAATGGTACAATATATCAAAGATTATGAATCTCCTCCAGCTCCTCCGAAGCCGGACGCGAGCCAAGTATGCAGCATGCGTTTCCCCTCTGGATGGCCACGCTGAGACGCTGGAACATGAACGTGGCTGCCCTTGGGTCCCTGGTGGTGTCGATGAGTCTGGAACCCAGTTCTTTAAGGAAACGTGTTGCATTTTTTCCCCACGCTCCCAAGGTCTCTGATCCCACTGGGACAAATTGATACTGTTGGCTTATGTCCCTGTACTTGCCGATCTTGTACTCCTCTCTGTGGTCAGCAGCTCCTCCCTGTCGCCCAACACTGTGATGGATGTAGGTGTCAGCCAGTGTCGACACACAGGTATAATCCCATGCTAAGAGCTTGCCATTCTTCCAAGGATAGATGGTGATATATATATATATATATATATATATATATATATATATATATATATATATATATATATATGTCGTGCCGATTAGATAAAACTTGCGATTTTGTCTTAAATAGCAACACTCTTCTTGCCATATAAGACAAGCGAAAATTTGTCTACGAAACAATTTCGCATAAATCATTCTGAACCTAACGAAAAAAATATATTTCATTTTGTTTGTTTATTAATAAATTATTGTAAAAGTATCTAAAATATATTTAGTTGGGTTAGGCTAAATTAAATTGCGCTTGTTATAATAAGGTTAGGTAGGTTTTCAAAGTTTCTCTTGGTACAAAAATATAAATTTTTACATTAACATAAATGAAAAAAATATATATTTAAACGTATAAGAGAAATTTTTAGAACATCCTGTCTCTATCTACCTTGTCTATTCCTTGCAGTATTTTATATGTCGTTATCATGTCTCCCCTACCCTCCTGTCCTCTAGTGTCGTCAGGCCGATTTCCCTTAACCTTTCTTCGTAGGACAATCCCCTTAGCTCTGGGACTAGTCTTGTTGCAAACCTTTGCACTTTCTCTAATTTCTTGACGTGCTTGACCAGGAGTGGGTTCCAAACTGGTGCTGCATACTTCAGTATGGGCCTGACGTATATGGTGTACAGAGTCTTGAACGATTCCTTAGTGAGGTATTGGAACGCTATTCTTAGGTTTGCCAGCCGCCCATATGCTGCAGCAGTTATCTGATTGATGTGTGCCTCAGGAGATGTGCTCGGTATTATACTCACCCCAAGATCTTTTTCTTTGAGTGAGGTTTGCAGTCTTTGGCCACCTAGACTATACTCTGTCTGCGGTCTTCTTTGCCCTTCCCCGATATTCATGACTTTACATTTGGCAGGGTTAAATTCAAGGAGCCAGTTACTGGACCAGGCTTGCAGCCTGTCCAGGTCTCTTTGTAGTCCTGCCTGATCCTCGACTGATTTGATTCTTCTCATTAACTTCACATCATCTGCAAACAAGGACACTTCTGAGTCTATCCCTTCCGTTATGTCATTCACATATACCAAAAACAGTACAGGTCCTAGGACTGACCCTTGTGGAACTCCACTCGTCACAGGTGCCCACTCTGACATCTCATCACGTACCATGACTCGTTGTTGCCTCCCTGTCAGATATTCTCTGATCCATTGCAGTGCTTTTCCTGTTACGTGTGCCTGATCCTCTAGCTTTTGCATTAACCTCTTGTGAGGAACTGTGTCGAACGCCTTCTTGCAGTCCAAAAAAATGCAGTCTATCCACCCCTCTCTCTCGTGTCTTACTTCTGTTACCTTGTCATAAAACTCCAGTAGGTTTGTGACACAGGATTTTCCTTCCCTGAAACCGTGCTGGTTGTCGTTTATAAGCTTGTGTCTTTCTAGGTGCTCCACCACTCTCCTCTGATGATCTTCTCCATGACTTTGCATACTATACACGTCAGTGACACAGGTCTGTAGTTTAATGCCTCGTGTCGTGTGTGTGTGTGTGTGTGTATGTGTGTGTGTGTGTATGTGTGTGTGTGTGTCTGTGTGTCTGTTGTCTGTGTGTGTGTGTGTGTGTATGTCTGTGTGTGTGTGTGTGTGATATTTTAACATTTACTTTTTCTAAAAGAAAGAATTTTATGTCTGAAAAATATTATAAAAGATTTTTAAATTTAATGATGAAACCAGAGAATTAATTTAGTGTATGCATTTGTAACTTTCAAAGGCCTTGCCAGAAAAACAAATGAACGAGTGAAACGTAAAAGAAAATTAAATTTTTCCTTTGCGGGATCGCATTCCAATTCTTTCCATTAGAGAGGAGATTGGTCTTTACCCAACGGAGTCAATACTAATCGAGATCCATTAAAACACTGCAGCGGTTGTTATTACAACCATGATTACATTAAATAGTTCTGCCTGCTTCCTCGGGGCCTGTGACCTGCCACACATTATTATGTGAATCTAAATATATTTATTTCCGTGAGTGTACACTATGTGTGTATTTACCTATTAGGTTCAGTCTCTTAGCTTCGAGAAAGTTGTCTTACCTCTTCTTAAAGTTATATATAAATTATGCCTCTCCCACTTCATTCTCTGTGGTTGAAGAAATTCTTGCTAACGTCCCTTTGACTCATTCTAGTTTCAGCTGAACGCAAGTGTTCTAGTTTTCTGTCTCTCAAAAAAAAATGTTTTTATTCACAATATTAATTTACCTCAGTATTTAATGTTGTTATATTACCCCTAGCCCTTCTGTAACCTGTCCCCATAGGACATACCCCTGGAGTCTACTTGAAGGGTGTTCCGGGGGTCCGTGCTCCAGAGGCCTTCCTGTGCCTTTCGATGATTCATGGTCTGACTAGCCAGGCTGTTAGTCTCTTGACGACAGCCAGAGGTATACATATAATCCTCCTTATAAATAATTATAGGCTTTTGAACAGTTTTGATCCCCTGACTTTTATTGTGTTTTCCATTTGTGATTTCACTGCGCCCCCGCTTTACACTGGGGGAATATTGCACCGTCTGTCGAGTCTTTTGTTTTCACAGGGAGTGGTTGCAGTGTGCAGATTTGTGACCAGTCCCAGTAGGAATTTCCATGTTTAAAATTATGATGTACCTTTCTCTCTTACACTTAAAGGCGTGCAGGTCAAGGGGCTTTAAACGTTTCCAGAAATAAAGGTGCTTGACTGGGCTTATACGTGCAGTGAACGTTCTTTCTGCATTCCACAGATCTGCAATTTAGCTATCTACAGTTTACTGACATGCTTGACCTGGTGTGGATTTCACCTGGTGCTCCATACTCCAGGATAGCCTGACATACACGGTGTATAGTGGCGTGAATGACTCCTTATTTAAATGTTCAAAAACGTTGTCTTAGATGCAGAAATAATAATATTTTTTAAGAAATGAGACAGACAGAAAGCGGTAAACTACACACCAGTGTCACGGACATGCATAGTATGTAAAGTCATGGAGATTATCAGGAGAAGTGTGATGGAGCACCTAGAAAGGAGTGGGTTCGTATGTGACAACCAGCATGTCTTAGAATGTTAAAACCTGCATCAGAAAAGTAGTTGAGTCGTTCAACAACAGAAGCAAGCTGGAAGAAAGAGGGGTCGGATTGCATCCTCTTGAGCTGTATTAAGCTTTTGACATAGAATGACACAAGGAACTGATACAAAGGTTAGAGGAACACGGGAAAACATATAATGGATCAAGTTATACCTGAGAGGAAGGAATCACCGAGTGATGGCTGGCAAAGAAGTGTCAAAATGAATGCAAAGGGATGAGTGGGGTTCCAAAGGGATCAGTACCACTCGTAGAGCTATTTATTGTATATGTAAAAGACAGGATGGAAGGGATAGAGTCAGTGGTATCCCTCTTCGCTGATGATGTGAAAATTATTAAAAGAATACAATAAGACCAATGGATCTGGAGAGGCTGCAGGGTAAGTCTGGCAGGTTCCTACTGGAGATATCCCCAGAACTGGAGATATCCGCAGAACTGGAGATATCCCCAGAACTGGAAATATCCGCAGAACTGGAGATATCTCCAGAACTGGAGATATCTCCAGAACTGGAGATATCCCCAGAAATGGAGATATCCCCAGAACTGGAGATATCCCCAGAAATGGAGCTATCCCTGGAACTGGAAATATCCGCAGAACTTTAGATATCCCCTGAACTGGAGATATCTCCAGTTTGAGGAATGACAAAGTAAGCCGCAGATGGAGTACAGGTTCGAGGTGGGGTGCAAAGACTGCAAACCTCACTCTGGGAGAAAGGTGTTACGATAAGTATTGTACCGAGCTCAGCATTAGTGGCGAACATCAACTAAATGACTCCTGCAGCATATACGGGTTCTTGCAAATCTATTTATGTATATATATATATATATATATATATATATATATATATATATATATATATATATATATATATATATATATATATATATATATATATATGTATATATATATATATATATATATATATATATATATATATATATATATATATATATATATATATATATATAAATATATATATATATATATATATATATATATATATATATATATATATATATATATATATATATATATATATCTTTTAGTAAGCTATACAGGAAAAGGGGTTACTAGCCCATTGTTCCCGGCATTTTAGTTGACTTTTCCAACACGCATGGCTTACGGAGGAAAGATTCTTATTCCACTTCCCCATGGATATGAAAGGAAAAGCAATAAGAACAAGAACTATTAAGATAAAATCAAAGAAAACTCAGATGAGTGTGTATACATAAATGTGTACATGTTTGTGTAGCGTGACCTAAGTGTAAGTAGAAGTAGCAAGACGTACCTGAAATCTTGCATGTTTATGAGACAGAAAAAAGACACCAGCAATCCTACCATCATGTAAAACAGTTTCAGGTTTCTGTTTCACAGTCACCTGGCAGGATGGTAGTACCTCCCTGGGTGGTTGCTGTCTACCAACCTACTACCTTATATATATATATATATATATATATATATATATATATATATATATATATATATATATATATATATACATATATATGTCGTATTGTCGCTTGGTTCCTGGCTTTTCAACTAAATGACCTTATTTTCCAGTCTCCTTTGCCTTCTACACTTTTTTATTTTTCTAGTACATTTGATTTAGGCCTTTCTGCACCTCTAGGTGAACCAAGGGCTCTTTCTGGTCTTCCCAGTATTTATGTAGCCCTTTCAAACGAACCTCTCCTATGTTGTCACCTGTTCCATCATTTAATTTTCTGATTTTCCCAGTGAACCTAATGAAGGAAATTCCTCATGCCTCTGTAGTCCTCTCTTTTGTAGTTTGGTTTCTCCCGTCCTACTCTTTTTTTCTTCTCTCTCCATTTGTAACTCTACTCTGTATTCGAAGCTCAGGACCACGTGATCACTATCTCCAAGGGGTCTTTCTGCCCAAAGTCCGAAGTATTCCTACTATGAAGTTCCTTGTTTCCCCTCTATCTTCCTTCCAACTGCTCAAACTCCCACTGGCTGTTGATGAGCAGTGCAGCTTCTACATCCCCTTTATCCTCTCTATCTTTCCTTTGGATCTGATATTCAGTTAGAAAAATGACTTCTGTTATCATTCCCATGAGCTTGGTTTCCGTGAGTGCTATAATGACTGATGAAGCCTCTGCAATCCTTTAAAGGCACTCCTCACACTTATTCGTTATTCTATCTGCGTTGGTGTACCATATCTTCAGCTTTTTTTTTCCAATGCTGTATTCTGGAGGGTTTGTGGGGGCTGGGGAGTGGGAAACCTCGCAGTCTGTTATGGGACTCCACTGTGTAAGGTGGGGTGGGGTTTATGAGTGTGGAGTGTAATTTGTTTTCGGATAGTATGCTTGCTGGGTGGTTTTATGAGTGTTTGCGCTTGCTACTTCTCCTGACTCTGGTTGTATACGCCTGACTCCAGCCTTGTCTCTCTTGCCCCTTTCGTGTGTGTGTGTACTAACCTAGTAGTAATCATCTAGTTGTGGATGCAGGGGTCGAGTCACAGCTCTTCGCTCCGCCTCTTCCCTGGTCGCTATTAGGTCACTCTTCCTGCTCCATGAGCTTCATCATACCTCTTCTTAAAGCTATGTATTGTCCTGCCTCCACTACATCACTTCCAAGACTATTCCACTTCCTGACAACTCTGTGGCTGAAGAAATACTTCCTAACAACCCTATGATTCATCTGAGTCTTCAGCTTCCAACTGTGATCCCTTGTTGCTGTGTCCCATCTCTGGGACATCCTGTCTCTGTCCACCTTGTCGATTCCTCTCACTATTTTATATGTCTTTATCATATCCCTCCTATCTCTCCTGTCCTCCAGTGTCGTCAGGTGGATTTCCCTTAACCTCTCCTCGTAGGACATGCCCCTTAGCTCCTGGACTAGTCTTGTTGCAAACCTTTGCACTTTCTCTAGTTTCCTTATGTGCTTGGCAGGGTGTGGGTTCGAAACTGGTGCTGCATACTCCTATATAGGCCTAACGTACACAGTGTACATGGTCCTGAACGATTAATTATTGAGATGTCGGAATGCTGTTCTTAGGTTTGCTAGGCGCCCGTATGCTGCAGCAGTTATTTGGTTGATGTGCGCCTCAACAGATGTGCCCGGTGTAATACTCACCCCAACATCCTTTTCCTTGAGTGAGGTTTGTAGTTTCTGGCCCCCTAGACTGTACTCTGTCTGCGGTCTCCTTTGCCCTTCCCCAACCCCAATCTTCATGACTTTGTATTTGGTGGGGTTGAACTAAAGGATCCGGTTGGTGGACCAGGCCTGCAGCCAGTCCAGATCCCTTTGTAGTTCTACCTGGTCCTCTTCCGATTGAGTTCTTCTCAACAACTTCACATCATCTGCAAACAGGAACACTTTGGAATCTATCCCTTCCGTCATGTCGTTCACAATTTCCAGAAACAGCACCGGTCCTTCGACTGACCCTTGTCCAACCCCCCTCATCACAGGCGCCCACTCACACCTCGTCACGTTCCATGACTCGCTGTTGTCTTCCTGACAGGTATTTCCTGACCCATTGTAGTGCCTTCCCTGTTATCCCTGCCTGGTCCTCCAGTTTTTGCACTAATCTCTTGTGTGGAACTGTGTCAAACGCCTTCTTACATTCCAAGAAAAAGCAATCTACCCACTCCTCTCTCTCCTGTCTTGCTGCTGTCACCCTGTCATAGAACTCCAGTAGGTTTGTGACACAGGATTTCCCGTCCCTGAAACCGTGCTGGCTGTTGTTGATAAGCTCATTCCTTTGTAGGTGCTCCATCACTCTTCTCCCAATAATATTCTCCATGACTTTGCATACTATACATGTCAGTGACACTGTCACTGACTCTGTGTCTGTCTCCTTTTTTAAAAACTGGGACTACATTTGCTGTCTTCGACACCTCAGGTAGTCGCCCTGTCTTGACAGATGTTCAACTGTTGAAGATTGTTGTTAGCGGAACACATAGAGTCTCTGCTTCCCCTCTCAGTACCAATGGAGCGATGTTATCCGGCCCCATCGCTTTTGAGGTATCTAGCTCACTTAGCAGCCTCTTCACTTCTTCCTCGGTTATGTGTTGTGTCTAGCAGTTGATGGTGTACCCCACCTTTCCGTCTTTCTTGAGTCCCTTCTGTCTCCTCTGTGAACACTTTGAATCTCATGTTGAGCTCCACACATACTTCATGGTTGTTGCTTGTGATCTCCCCTCCTTCCTTCCTCAGCCTGATTACCTGGTCCTTGATTGTTGTTTTTCTCCTGATGTGGCTGTACAACAGCTTCGGGTCAGATTTAGCTTTGCTGCTATGTCATTTTCGTATTGTCGTTGGGTCTCCCTTCTTACCTGTGCATATTAACTTCTAGCTCTGTGACTGCTCACAGAGTGATGACGGCCCGGTATAGGGATAATTATCCCTATACCGGGCCATCATTATATGTGATTAGCATAAAGCATGGTTTTCATGGTGCCATGAGCACAAACCATATCCTCAGAGAGAGACTTCAAATTTCACTCCAACCAATCATAAGCCTTCTGGGCGGAGCTTGAATGTGGCGTCTCTTGGGTGTTGTCGACTGTTATTGGCTGGGAGCTGCAGAAGTCTTCAGTACTGTCTGAAGTGTTGAAGGAGGAGCATTTCCAACCTGACTCTCTTGATATATCACCAATTTATACCACTCCATAATAACGGTAAGTTACTGAATGTGTTTCCAGTGCATTTTTGAATGTTTTAACCTCATTTTGAGATGCAAATGAATTGCCTGAGGTATTTATAAGTAACAAATGAATGCACTTAAAGTTTTGTTTACATTTTGTGTATCATTTATGAGGCACGCCCTGACAATTATATGTCATGTCAGTAATATGTATACACTTGTGTAGTGTATTAGAATTCATCCTAGCTTTATATATAGAATGTCATGTGCCACTGAGTGTATCATATGTGAGGCCAAAACAGACAATGGTGATAACAAATTTGCCATTGAAGGTATCATATATCATGGATTAACAAATAACAATAAGGCCATCTTTGTCAATAATAGCTACCAATTGCATGCTGAATCAAATACATTGATATATGAGTACTTTTACCTTGTAAATTTATAAAATTTGCTCAATTTCGATGATCATTTTGTGTTTTCTGTTCATTTCAGTTAAACACAAATGTTTTATGGATCAAGGGCTCAAAGAAAAAGGGAATACATTGTGCCAGAGTTATGTGATGCCCGTGACAGTAATGAGGAAGTGGATTCTGCTGATGAATATGAGCAACCACAGTCAGATGCTTCCTCTTCAAGGGAAGATGAACATGAAGATTTGACTACTAGAAGTCGGCAAGTTAGTGTAAAATGAAGAAATATACGAAAACAAGTAATTGAAGATGAGGATTATGAAACAATTGTCAACAACACTAGTGCCACTTGGAGCACATTCAACATTCAATTGCAGGTACACAGGCACTGCAAGGGGCACAAGAACTGGAAAACCACCACTTACGTCTGTCAATGACACGGGCAAAAAAAGGTGAAAAGGGGTGCTGTGGATTACTGTTCATTGGATGGTGTCCTTGCTGTACGTTGGAAAGACAGTAAGGTTGTTACTTTATTGACAAACGATATGGGCATCAAATCTGTGACAAAGATAAAGAGGTACAGCAAGGAGAACAAACAAAAGGTGGATATTGACTGTCCTGCAGTCACAAAGAGTTATAATGCCCATATGGGAGGCATAGATAAGAATGATATGTTGGTGCACCTCTACAAGTCTCCACTCAAAGCAAAACACTGGTACATGAGGCTGTTTGGATATGTCATTGATCTTTGTTGTGTCAATGGCTGGTTGTTGTACAGGCGTGACTGTGCTGCTCTGAAAGAGAAATACGTGAACCTCAAGGATTTCTGGTTTTCCATCTCCCATTCAGCAAGAAAGCCAACCAAGGGAATCCCAAGGAGCATGAGATCCTCTCCAAGTTGTTCAACTTCAAGGTCTTCTTCACGGTCTTCTTCAATTGAAGAAAATTTCATTCGCTATGGAAAAATAAATCATGAGGATACAAGATATGATTCACAGGCCAGATTCTACAAAGAGGCTTTCATGTAAACATTGCAACACCAACGACAAAAGGATCTACTCCTCATTTTCTTGTTCCTTCTGCAAGGTTAATCTATGTCTAAACTCAACCAGAAATTGTTTCGAGGAATTCCATAAGAAACAAGATGCATAAATACCTCTGATAAAAATGTGTCACAATAAATACAGAAAAGATACTCATTTGGTGCCATATCCATTTTTGCAATTTTTGTATAATGTCAAATACTATAAATGTTTTAAAATTATTGAAATCAAGTTACTGTGCCTTTGGTTTAACCCAGTTGTTTATTAATAAACCTTAAATGCATATATATGCCTTTTATTATCAGTTATTAGTAGCTGTTATGATTCTTTTAGACATGTACCGTTGTCAGGACTTGCATCAAATCTGATGCAAATCTGTCACCTATAGTTTTACCTTTGTTGGGATTGGCCTCATATTTGATTCCACCAAAAAGGCCATTTTATGGCCCCAAAATAAATAAACTTTAAAAATAAACACAAATAAATATGTCTTAGAATTACTTATATTATCAGAATATAGGTTGCAAATGTTGCAGTTTCTCAAATTTGATACGAGGCCTGGTAAAGGAATTTATTCTCCTGGGTCCTTTGCCTTCTATACTTCTTCTATTCTCTAACACACTTGGTCTTGGACTCTTTACACCTTTGGGTGAACCAAGGGGTCATCCTGGCTTTCTCGTTATTTCTGTTACCCTTGGGTACAAACCTCTCCTCAGCTTTCTTACATATTGTTGTCACATATTCCATTATCTCATTTACTGACTTCCCTGCCAGTTCTCTGTCCCACTGAACCCCGTGCAGGAAATTCCTCATGCCTGTGTATTCCCCTCTCTTGTAGTTTAGCTTCATTCGTCCTGCCCTTCCTGCTTATCTCTCCACCTGTAACTCTACTATTTATTCGAAGCTCAGAACCACGTGGTCACTTGCCCCGAGTGGTCTTTCATATGTGATGTCCTCAATATCTGCACTACTCACGGTGAATACTAGGTCCAGTCTTGCTAGTTCATCCTCCTCTCTCTTGTAGTGTCCTTTACGTGTTGGTATATGAGCCCTTCTGGCCATTTTCGCCAGCGCGTCAACCATCGCTCTATTACTCTCATCATACTCTTCCCTTGGCCTACTGGAATTACCACCTTGGGACCTCCAGACTGAAATGTTCCTATTATGTAGTCTTTTGCTTCTCCTCTGTCTCCTCTCTCCAGCTCATCAAAATCCCATTGTTTTTTGATGAGCAGTTCCATTCCTCCACCCCTTCTGTTCCCTTTGTCTTTCCTCAGGATTTGATATCCCGCTGTAAAGATGGCATCTGTTATCATCCATATGAGCTTTGTTTCTGTGAGAGCTATGATGTCGGGTGATGCCTATTTGACTCTTTCGTGCCACTCCTCCCACATATTCATTATTCCATCAGTGTTGTTGTACCATACCTTCAGTTTCGTCTCCACTGTGTTTTGTGGTGTCTGTTAGGGTGGGGGACTTGGCAGTGTGCCGTAGAATTCTACAGCGTAGTGTGGGGAGGGGGATGTAAGTGTGGATTGTGGTTTTTGTTGGGACAGCATGTTTGGCTGTGGGGTTCTTGAGGTGGTTTCATGTGTGCTTGTGCTTGTTGCTCTGCCCTGCTCTAGTTGTCCTCTGCTGGCTCTGTCCTTGTTTCTCTTTCTAGCCCCTTTCGTTTCTGTGTCCTCTCCCTCAGCTGCTGTCATTCTGTTCTTGTTGTGTCTCAGTCTAGGAACTCCCTTTTGTATGTTGACGATTCCTTCAGCCGGGGTTTCTCTTGCAGGATCCTGTTTCGCACTGTTTCTGTCTAGAAAATCAGTTTGACTGGCCAGTTTCTCCTCTTCAAGTACCCCCCTATTCTCTGAAAATTTACTGTCTCAGTTATGTCCTCCTTGCCTATTTCTGTGATGATGTTTTTCAATCTCCTGTTTTTCTTCCTGTCGTCTTTCCTTGTGTGTCCTCCCCTCGCTCTCCTGAAGCCCATTAATGAACACTGATCCTCTGTGTCTCTGGCTCCCATTTGTCCATGGCCATTGTCTCTCTTATTTTTTCCTGTAACTTTCGGTGACATGGTCATGCCTCTGCATGGGACCTATCCCCCTCTCCACCTTCTCCACTATCCCATACTGCTATCCCAGTTCCTAACAGGTCTTCCCCTTCATTCATCGGTCCTGCTTGGACTAATGGGGCCTTAGCATTAAACTACAGACCTGTGTCACTGACGTGTATAGTATGCAAAGTCATAGAGAAGATCAACAAGAGGAGAGTGGTGGAGCACCTAGAAAGACACAAGCTTATAAACGACAACCAGCACGGTTTCAGGGAAGGAAAATCCTGTGTCACAAACCTACTGGAGTTTTATGACAAGGTAACAGAAGTAGGACACGAGAGAGAGGGGTGGATAGACTGCATTTTCTTGGACTGCAAGAAGGCGTTCGACACAGTTCCTCACAAGAGGTTAATGCAAAAGCTAGAGGATCAGGCACACGTAACAGGAAAGGCACTGCAATGCATCAGAGAATATCTGACAGGGAGGCAACAACGAGTCATGGTACGTGACGAGGGGTCAGAGTGGGCACCTGTGACGAGTGGGGTTCCACAAGGGTCAGTCCTAGGACCTGTACTGTTTTTGGTATATGTGAATGACATAACGGAAGGGATAGACTCAGAAGTGTCCCTGTTTGCAGATGATGTGAAGTTAATGAGAAGAATTAAATCAGTCGAGGATCAGGCAGGACTACAAAGAGACCTGGAGAGGCTACAAGCCTGGTCCAGTAACTGGCTCCTTGAATTTAACCCTGCCAAATGTAAAGTCATGAAGATCGGAGAAGGGCAAAGAAGACCGCAGACAGAGTATAGTCTAGGTGGCCAAAGACTGCAAACATCACTCAAGGAAAAAGATCTTGGGGTGAGTATAATACCGAGCACATCTCCTGAGGCACACATCAATCAGATAACTGCTGCAGCATATGGGCGGCTGGCAAACCTAAGAATAGCGTTCCAATACCTCACTAAGGAATCGTTCAAGACTCTGTACACCATATACGTCAGACCCATACTGGAGTATGCAGCACCAGTTTGGAACCCACACCTGGTCAAGCACGTCAAGAAATTAGAGAAAGTGCGAAGGTTTGCAACAAGACTAGTCCCAGAGCTAAGGGGATTGTCCTACGAAGAAAGGTTAAGGGAAATCGGCCTGACGACACTAGAGGACAGGAGGGTTAGGGGAGACATGATAACGACATATAAAATACTGCGAGGAATAGATAAGGTGGACAGAGACACGATGTTCCAGAGAGGGGACACAGAAACAAGGGGTCACAATTGGAAGTTGAAGACTCCTATGAGTCAAAGGGATGTTAGGAAGTATTTCTTCAGTCACAGAGTTGTCAGGGAGTGGAATAGCCTTGAAAGCGACGTAGTGGAGGCAGGAACCATACATAGTTTTAAGACGAGGTTTGATAAAGCTCATGGAGCAAGGAGAGAGAGAGGACATAGTAGCAATCAGTGAAGAGGCGAGGGCCAGGAGCTATGACTCGACCCCTGCAACCACAAATAGGAGAGTACAAATAGGTGAGTACACACACACACACACACACACACAGGAAGTGGAATAGTTTGGGAAGTGATGTAGTGGAGGCAGGATCCATTCATAACTTTAAGAAGAGGTATGATAAAGCTCATGGCGCAGGGAGAGTGACCCAGTAGAGGCCAGTAAAGAGGCGGGGCCAGGAGCTATGACTCGACCCCTGTAACCACAACTAGGTGAGTACACACACACACACAGACACACACACACACACAGTATGCAGCGCCAGTTTGGAACCCTCACCTAGCCAAGCATGTAAGGAAACTAGAGAAAGTGCAAATGTTTGCAACAAGACTAGTCCCGGAGCTAAGGGGTATGTCCTACGAGAAGAGGTTAAAGGAAAACGACCTGACGACACTGGAAGAAATGAGATATAGGGGGATATGATAACGACATATAAAATACTGACAGGAATCGACAAGGTGGACAGAGACAGAATGTTCCAGAACAACAAGGGGTCACAGTTGGAAGTTGAAGACTCGGATGAATCACAGGGAAGTTAGGAAGTATTTCTTCAGTCACAGAGTTGTCAGGAAGTGGAATAGTCTGGGAAGTGATGTAGTGGACGCAGGAACCATACATAGTTTTAAGAAGAGGTATGATAAAGCTCATGGAGCGGGAAGAGGGACCGAGTAGCGGCCAGTAAAGAGGCGGGGCCAGGAGCTGTGACTCGACCCCTGCAACCACAACTAGGTGAGTACACACACACACGACAACAACGTTGTGGCTAAAATGTTTGATAGTGATTGAATTGCAAACTGAGTAAGAGAAACGTCATGGGAACGTCAGCATGACAGCAACCAATTGATGTTGAATAAATCTGACTTCATGACACGCCATAAGGCCTTGATCAGTCATATATCTGAAATCGATCAAGGTCTGTGCACTTGGTTTTCACTAGCTTTTGAATCTTACTGCCTACATTCCTACCAACATCTAATAATGTTATATTTAAAAAAAAATATATATATATATATATATATATATATATATATATATATATATATATATATATATATATATATATATATTGTGTGTATATGATGGTTATAAAGAAAGTCCTAAGACAAAGCAAGTATTTACTTATTTATTTTTTGTCCGGAAGTATTCTACCTTTAAATATTTTAGAATAATGGGAATATATACGTGTACACATATATGACGAAATGAAATATGCAGACTCATAAGGTACATAAACACTCTTCATCGCATCCCTTTCTTTTCAGTCCTCTTAAACTTTCTCTCAAATAATTTCTTTCTTTCACTCATGTGTTTCTTTTTTTTTTTTCATGCATAAAACTATATCACACTAACAGAAGTCATTTCATTTTCTTTAGAATGTTTTTTTTTTCAACATCTTTAAGATACTGAAGATTTTGTGTTCTTGCCAATTAGACTTTGCATTTAGCGCACATGTTGATGTTGTAGCGTGATGTATGGTGATCAAGACCTGGTGTTGATGTTGTAGCGTGATGTATGGTGATCAAGACCTGGTGTTGATTCCCACCAGACTATGGAAGGCCAGTAGAATTAACGTAGCAACAAATGCCAGGTAGCCACAGCTCAAAACTTGCATCAAGTCTACTTTCCGTGTCTACATCCATGTCTGATAAATAAAGGACAGAGATTACTCAATTAATTGGGGAGGAATTGAAAATTTAATAAAGAAAACATATCGCAAACATGTATATTTTACTTTAGCTGATACTGCTTGTACCGTAAGATGTGAGCTATCGACAAGGCACCTGCTAAAATATTATAAGATCCTTTTCAGTGAGAAATCTTCATAGTGAAAGGCACTATACATAAAAGCACACAGGGTGGAAAATCTTATCCGCTAATACCTGTAGCTTAATCCTTGTAGCTGTACGGCACTCACCCCGTCAGTGACATCAACAACAATGATGAAATAATGAGTATTATCTGGATTACATCTCTCTAGGGATTATAAAGAGAATTTTATGATTTTCACAAATGCTTTTTCACTCTTAGCTATCCAGTCTCGAAATGAAACTATAGAAAAATGTTGCACAAATATTGCTCCAAACTGTGCCACAGTGACACAGCAACATCCTGGGATTTTGATGCAGGAAATTCTTCAAAGCTTCCCTAACTTATAAGTACTCCTTACTTCCACAAGTGGGTTTTTCCACTGGTGACTCTGCCTACCACTGCTTTATCATGACTGATGGACTAAACACTGAATGACTGATCACCTCAAACTCCTCCTCATCTTTCACCGTTCTTCTCTGTATTGGACTAAAGAAGCCACTGGCTGTCAGAACGTTTCCAGAATAGAGATACCAACCGAACGTATATCGAAGACTTATTTTAGCAGAAATAGAAATAACTCACAGACTACTCTGGAACGTCTGCTAATAGGTAGCATTGTAACGTCTGCTAGTAGGTAGCATTGTAACGTCTGCTAGTTGGTAGCATTGTAACGTCTGCTAGTAGTTAGCATTGTAACGTCTGCTAGTAGGTAGCATTGTAACGTCTGCTAGTAGGTAGCATTGTAACGTCTGCTAGTTGGTAGCATTGTAACGTCTGCTAGTAGGTAGCATTGTAACGTCTGCTAGTAGGTAGCATTGTAACGTCTGCTAGTAGGTAACATTGTAACGTCTGCTAGTTGGTAGCATTGTAACGTCTGCTAGTAGGTAGCATTGTAACGTCTGCTAGTAGGTAGCATTGTAACGTCTGCTAGTAGATAGCATTGTAACGTCTGCTAGTAGGTAGCATTGTAACGTCTGCTAGTAGGTAGCATTGTAACGTCTGCTAGTAGGTAGCATTGTAACGTCTGCTAGTAGGTAGCATTGTAATGTTTGTTAGTAGGTAGCATTGTAACGTCTGCTAGTAGGTAGCATTGTAACGTCTGCTAGTAGGTAGCATTGTAACGTCTGCTAGTAGGTAGCATTGTAACGTCTGTTAGTAGGTAGCATTGTAACGTCTGCTAGTAGGTAGCATTGTAACGTCTGCTAGTAGGTAGCATTGTAACGTCTGCTAGTAGGTAGCATTGTAACGTCTGCTAGTAGGTAGCATTGTAACGTCTGCTAGTAGGTAGCATTGTAACGTCTGTTAGTAGGTAGCATTTTAACGTCTGCTAGTACGTAGCATTGTAACGTCTGCTAGTAGGTAGCATTGTAACCTCTGCTAGTAGGTAGCATTGTAACGTCTGCTAGTAGGTAGCATTGTAACGTCTGCTAGTAGGTAGCATTGTAACGTCTGCTAGTAGGTAGCATTGTAACGTCTGCTAGTAGATAGCATTGTACTAGTTACGTGATCTGTCTCCTCCTAAGGGGAGAAAGGAAGTGAGCATTTACTCCGCCATAAGGCCTTTATTATGACCCTTTCTCCCACAACAGAAACAACATGCCTGATTATAATGAGTCTTTCAAGGACTATGGTCCTTAGAAGCTGAAGGTGGTAGTATCTTGTCTTCTCTCTCATGGGATAAAAACCGTGTTGTTTCCATCTCCATTATTTTTCTTTCTGATGAAAATTAGCCAACGAGTTAGACTGTAACCCCAGTCACTTTATGTAGCAGAGTATATGTGTCTGCCGCTTCACCCAGATCAGGGACATCAGTAAGAAAGATGTCGTCTACGTGATGTACATCTGTGGGCACGCTTGAATTCATGAATTGGAATACAGAGAATTAGTTGGAACAAGGCTTTATAATCAGGAACCACAAAAGTACCCCTGTACCAACGCGTTAATTGCTTGGATGTAACTCTAGATATGTTTGCTTTAGCTAGCAATGTAATTTCTTAAGTCCAGTTCATACCTCTAAGGTATCAACTCATAAGCAGTCAACTTTGTGTCTCAGACAACATCATCTTGACGCAACTTCGTCTTTCCCGTTAAACGATAATGAATTAAAACTGTCCAGTGCTGCTGAGAAGAACCTAAAGAAAACGCTTGATTTTCAAATATGTCAAAGTAAATTTCAAAACTTTTCTCTGCGAAAAAGGTGTCACAACTGCAGCCCTTTGAACACGGTGATTTACTAGCCTTTCTACCTCTGGGTAACTGTCACACACGACAATCTTATGCTTCCTGGTCTTCTCTGTTACTCTTTCAAAACATTGAGCAGCTAATGAACGCTGTTAGTTAACAAGTTCTAACACCAAAGCTGGGAATCTCTGCTTTATCTGAGCCTTCACTCTTGAAAGTTGAAAAAATCAACAAAAAATAATTACTCACTGGATAATAAGATTGATCACTGATTGACTCTAAATTAACGCTACTAGTAGAAGTCTGAGGTAAAGTACAGGAAGCATACATGTCTTCCTCTGTGTGTAATGGTTCCCCCACTATCACATTCTTTCTCATCATTCATAATTAGAATAGCATTATTCCTGAAGTTCTGTTGATTGCCCTCATATAATGCCTCATGTAATCTCCTATATCAGACCTGTTAACTTAGTTAAATCTTCATTGAGAAGAGCAGCAGCCCATCACAAAATGAAAGAAACTTTCCATAGTATGACACTGCAGTTGTATGGATTCACGAAACAGCTGCACCCAGTCGGTGAATTATGTATCTAAACTACGAATACTACTAATTAGAGTGCAGTCATTAATATCAATTGAGCGACTGGAACCGAAAGACTCCAACACGAATTCAAGCAAATGTACTTAAACAAGAGGAATCATACAATTTATTATACATACAGGGAAGGGGGTGAAAACTGAAATAAATTTTTATTTTAAATAATAATAATTACCGAAATAACTAATTCTGGTACTAGAATGAATGAAATCGATTAAAATGTTTGACTTTCTGGAAAATTAGAAATTATTCTCATGAAAATGTAAATTAGCACTTGATTACTAGGAACTAGAAACTGTTATTTATGGAACGAATTACAGAAGACACCTAGAGTCCAACCCACTGAATCCCGATAAGGAATAACAGAGCAGTTAGTGTGGGAGTGAATAGCAATGCCCTATTATACAGGATGGGACTACCTCTGGGCGGTGCTAGGAACCCCCTAACTAGCAGCAGACATTCAAGACTACGGAAAGCTGCGTAGAAGCTCAACCTCACATAGTATAAGCAGAAAGAGTAAGTCACACACCCCAAACACCACTTAGGAACTAGAGGGGTAAGCTACTGATTTGCAAACTGAAAGAGACTCTCAATGAATTTCGCAAGAGTAACGTTGCTGTTAGAGTTACAGCAACGAATTAATGCTATATGAATCTATAAGTTAATAAAGCGGCATAATGCTCTGGCCAGTCATTTGTCTGAAACGACACAAGTGTGTTGGTGGAGGACAGACACGTCCTGGACCTGTACGCTTGGTATTCACTAGCTTCTGTAACATCCTGCTTTCATACATATACACCATCTCATAAGGTTACATTTAAAATACAAATGTTTAAGATACAAACAAAGACATTCGCAGTCCACCAAAAGTATTTATTTATTCCTTGGTCTGAAGAATTCCACCTTTGAATAATTCAGAATCATAAAAATATTTAAAAACAAATAGAAATACAATGTGGAAACTTAAGGAAGTAGCATTATGTATCATACCCTCTTCCTCTGAGGTCACTCATAATTTTCCTGATGGGTGAGTTTCAGTGGGAAGTACAAGTTATATTGAAATATATACACTTTCTCGGATGTGCCCTCACAAACCTGATCAAGTGTATTCATGAATATCTATAGAATGTTGGCTCTTTTCAACATCTTTATGTAGTGTCTCTATCACGCAGACTGTGGTACTCAGTGAACATTTTGAATCTGTAGCCTGATGAGCAGGGCGTGGTGTTGATGGAAGGCCAGTAAAGTTAATGAACCAATGATAGCCAAATCCCCTTCCCATGTCTATGTCACTGCAAACAGTTACACCGTGGCTGTTAAATAAAGGAATGAGATTACCTTAAGCCTTGACGAGGAGCAGATGACTGAAATATGAGCATTAGTTTGGCCGACACTGCTTATACTCTAAACAAGGTGTCTGCTAAAAAATTTCGATTCCCTTTACAGTGAAAAATGCTCATAGTAAAAGATTGCAAAATAACACACAGGATAATTCCTTTAACAGTACAGCTTCCACTCCGTGTTCAACAGCATCAACATGGGGGACGAAAGGTTGACCCATATTCCATATCTTCTGGGTAGTTAAGAGGAACTTTATGATTTTCATAAATGTTGCCTCACTCTCATCTGTCCAAAGACTCACAGTGAAACTATAGAATGTTAAACTATCAAAGAACAACATCTTCCAATACACTTGGTATTTTCAAGTGTCACTAGTAAACTAATTCTAGGCAGGGGATACCCATACAGTTCTGTAACCTAATTAACACGCCTGTAATCAGTGCACATGCTTTGGAACTAAGATTCAAGGAAATACCCAAGTATTACTTACTGTTAGGTTCAGTAAGGTTATTATCTGGAAGACAATAGGTCTCTTTCTTGAGTGGTTTTTGCTTACCATTACCGAGACAATATGGTGATTGCTGAATGGGTGGGTGCAGAACCTTGAACATCAACTACATGTTCACCTAATGAACATAATTTGTGTAACGTTGTGGAAAAGGTCACGATGGCCATTGATCAGCTTTTACGAGTTCTTAAGTCGCACCTGCCCTCCTCTGGTACAGTTAAGGTGTGTTAAGTGGTTTGTGTCTCAGTCTTCAACAGTTAAGATAGGCAGATCTACTGGGAGAAACAGCAAAGGTTGGAGAGAAGCAGAACGAGAGGCAGCAAAAGGCTGAGTAGGCTTCCCAAATCATCAGGTCAAATGCAGATTTTTTTTATGATTTTTGCTCAATTTCACAATTAGCCAAAAAAAAAAAAAAAAAAAAAAGATTCCTTCATCCCAATCTTTTGAAAATTGATAACAACAAGATTCCATCATAGTTTTTAACTCTTTCAATAGAACCTTTGATTGAGGGAGATGAAAAGTGGAAAAAGTGGAACTTATTTCCAAATGAGAAAATGTCTCTTACAGTATCTTAAACGGTAAAATTACCACTTTGATCAGACTGAAACTCTGTTGATAAGAATATCAACAGTGCTCTAACAATATCAACAGTGCTCTAACAATATCAACAGTGCTCTAACAATATCAACAGTGCTCTAACAATATCAACAGTGCTCTAACAATATTTCCTGAATTTTTTTTTACCATAAACACTAGCTCTGGAAATAGAGATATTATTTTTAATATACTGAAAACATGTTGATTGCCATACTAAATACATAACAAGGGACCAATACAGTCTGTTAACAGTTTATACTTAAGTTCTTCATAGGTAGGAAATACATTATAGGGAACAATTTTATTAACTTGCCTGGGTTTCCCAACTCCCGGACATGCCACAATATTTTACAAAATCAACCCCAGTTATTGTCCTACCAAGCCAAGATGTAAATGAATGGTTCAGAGAACCGACAAGTTAATGAATTAGACACATATGCAACACTTGGGTATCTTTATTGAGAAACGTTTCGCCACACAGTGGCTTCAATAAAGATACCCAAGTGTTGCATATGTGTCTAATTTACCTACCAAGCCAAGGAAAATGACTGCCAGTTTCTTCGAATGTTTTCTCAATTCCTAAATAAACTACCACAATAGACTCATGAAAGACACACTGGTGCATTTATATATAATATCTAATAATGTTTTGAGTAATATACTCCTTTTTAGCACTCAACAAATATTTATTTATTCCTTAACCTGAAATATTCCAGTTTCAATTTTTTCTGGTTAGCAGTAATAAACTAGATGAATTTCGGTTCTTGTGCGATCCTATGAAGGGATTCTCCTATTCCATAATGCTGGTCCTCCTTGTTTCAATGCAAGTAACTGCAATTGTGCAGAGTGCAGTTCATAATGCTGGCAAATATGTGCTTTGAAGATTTAAAGGAAATCAAGTTATCATAAGGAAACTAAAATGCAAATTTCATTAATAAAAACGGTAAATTAGGATTATTACACTGCCCAAAAAAAGACCACTATCTCAAAATACATAAGCATTATAAGCTTAAGGCTGCTCAGGTGTTGCATTATTATATCATCATCTTGGAAATAATGAAGCTAATCAGATGAGACACTCAGATATTATCTCTTGAAAAGCAATATTTTAATTATTATTATTATTATTATTATTATTATAATCAAAAGAAGCGCTAAACCACAAGGGTTATACAGCGGGCAATATTTTAAGTTTTCGAGTTTAGAAGAAAACAAACCATACCACTGGTGGGTTCGAACCCGCGGTCAGAGAGTCTCAGAACTCCAGACCGTCGCGTAAGCCACGGTCTGGGACTTACTGAGGCTAAAATTAATAAAAATGTTTCTTCTAGTATTACTGATGATCTTTTAATAAAGTACAGTAAGCAAATACGTAAACACGCATTTAAGATATTAAGTAAATTAACTTATTAGGTGTCATGCTTCTTATAGAGAACATCGTTAAAAATATTTAGAACTCCGATAGAAGAAGTATTCTTAAGTTACTAAATGTAAATTTAATATCACTATTTATTTAAAAAAAATGGTAAATTGTGCCTTATGCCACCTAAATAGCATCGTGAGGCTTGTGTTCAGAGACACCAAACCAGTAGTCTAAATTTAAAGTCGATCAGATGAGTCATTCCACAGGTATGGCACGGATTCCAACGATTCCTGTTTTTTTTTTTTTGTTTTTTTTTACTATTTTACTATATCAACAAATTTGATAGTCACTCTCCAGACCCCACGATGATGCCTCAGCTATTACATACTTAACCCTTTCAGAAGTGCCAAACTGTAAATTATTTTACGTAATTTATCGGGTATAGAATCTTCACTGTATTTTACACATGTATTGGTTATATGTGCATCTACACATGTGAATTTTTAATTACCACCATCGTCGTATTTCTGGCGCCTATTTCTGAACGTGTTAATCTACACCACTGTGGGTTTGGGAAATTCTCCAAGCCATTCCAGGATACTGGGAATAGTTCAGTAACTTTGGTCACAGGCTGGGCCGCGGGGGCGATGACCCCCGAAACCCTCTCCAGGTATTCTCCAGGTATACAGGGCTGTGAACATCCCAATTGTTTCAAGAATTTGGTCCCCGTTACCGTACACAAGTGTTGAAAATTTGAAGGCGACTGCACAAGGCGTTCTAAAGTTATGAGCAAAATAAAAGCGAAAAGCAGGAGGAAGAAGATAAAAATCAGGCAATCTTTAAAGGGGAACCTTCCGGTATACCTAATAAATATACACAGATCTGTAATGAAATATAATATGGAAACACATTGATTAGAACGTTAGTACATGAACATTGTTCACTGAAGTTAACATTCCATAATTTCGTCTCTGTAAACAATTATTTCTGTATATTCCTCTGCTTCTGGCCTCTAGTTCACTGCTTTTTTTGGGTCATTCTACCAGCATCCATGTACCATACTTTGATGTTTTCACCATTCTCTACTGGGTCAGACTTCTGAATACACTTCAGATAGAAGAGTGGGGATTAGTGAAGGTCGCATTAGAATGAGAGGGATAGGAAGTGCTTTCCTGAGAGGGCGTGTGAAGAGGGAGAATATACAATTAGGGGGCACTAGTGTTAGTGGGAGTAGGAGTAGGAGAACCAACCATTATTGTTATTTAGAGTAGCTGCACCACTATTGCACAGGATGAGAGAAGAAAAGGTTGATGTGCTGTACACTTGGGTGGCAATTCTTGATTCTCTATGTGTCCTATCTTTACTGTGATTGCCCATCTCCATGTTTTCCTCTCCTACTACCTCTGTTTTGCAGCTTTTCTTTGCTCTCATGTTCGATCTTTCTGTTATAATATTCCATCGTCCCTCAGAGATGAAGGTGGATTGTAGCTTTTGGCAACACTCACAAGAAGAAAATTCTTGACCTGATATTTAAATCAGCTTCTACTTCACATTTCAAAATTTTATGACAAATATTTCTTACGCACTTCGTTAACCTATATGGGGTTCCCTGGTCGAGTTTCAGCTCCAGACCCCGTCCGTTCGCGGGTCACTATTAGGTACATTCTTTCCTGGCTTCGAGAGCCTTATCGTATCTCTTCTTAAAGGTATGTATGGATCGTGTATCCACCACTTCATTCTCCAGGTCCTTCTGCTTCCTGATTACTTTATGCCTGAAGAAATACTTCCTAACATTCATGTGACTTATAAGCATTTTCAACTTTCAACTGTGCTCTTGTGTTCTTATTTCTCGTCTCTCAAAGAATTTGTCCTTATGTACTCCTCCGCCTCCGTGCACCTTGTGGCCAGGTGTTCCATCATCTCATCCACTATCTTCCCTCTAGTTCTCTTCCCCACTGCTCCTCATTCAGGAATTACATCATGCCTCTGTAATCCCCTTTTTGATGTTAGGCTTCATTTATCCTTCCCAAACATATTCTCTGCTTCATTTTGTGCGTGTGAATGTGTGTGTACTCACCTAGTTGTGGTTGCAGGGGTCGAGTCATAGCTCCTGGCCCCGCCTCTTCACAAGCCGCTACGCGGTCACTCTACCCGCTCCATGACCTTTATAATACCTCTCCTTAAAGATATATATGGATCCTGCCTCCACTACATCACTTCCCAGACTATTCCACTTCCTGACAACTCTGTGACTGAAGAAATACTTCCTAACATCCCTGTGATTCATATGAGTCTTCAACTTCCAACTGTGACCCCTTGTTGCTGTGTCCCACCTATGGAACATTCTGTCTCTGTCCACCTTGTCGATTCCTCTCAGTATTTTATATGTCGTTATCATATTTCCTCTATCTCTCCTGTCTTCCAGTGTCGTCAGGTCGATTTCTCGTAACCTCTCCTCGTATGACATACCCCTTAGCTCCGGGACTAGTCTTTTTGCAAACCTTTGCACTTTCTCTAGTTTCCTTATATGCTTGGCTAGGTGAGGGTTCCAAACTGGCGCTGCATACTCCAGTATGGGCCTAACGTACACAGTGTACAGGATCCTGAATGACTCCTTATTAAGATGTCGGAAAGCTGTTCTTAGGTTTGCTAGGCGTCCGTATGCTGCAGCAGTTATTTGGTTGATGTGCACCTCAGGAGATGTGCCCGGTGTTATACTCACCACAAGATCCTTTTCCTTGAGTGAGGTTTGTAGGCTCTGACCCCCTAAACTATACTCCGTCTGTGGTCTTCTTTGCCCTTCCCCAATCTTCATGACTTTGCACTTGGTGGGATTGAATTCCAGGAGCCAGTTTCTGGATCAGGCCTGCAGCCTGTCCATATCCCTCTGTAGTTCTGCTTGGTCCTCATCTGATTGAATTCTTCTCATCAACTTCACATCATCTGCAAACAGGGACACTTCGGAGTCTATTCCTTCCGTCATGTCGTTCACAAATACCAGAAACAGCACCGGTCCTAGGACTAATCATTGTGGCACCCCGCTCGTTACAAGCGCCCACTCTGACACCTCGCCACGTACCATGACTCGTTGTTGTCTTCCTGACAGGTATTCCCTGATCCATTGTAGTGCCTTTCCTGTTATCGTTGCCTGGTTCACGTACCATGACTCGTTGTTGTCTTCCTGACAGGTATTCCCTGATCCATTGTAGTGCCTTCCCTGTTATCGTTGCCTGGTTCTCCACCTTTTGCACTAATCTCTTGTGTGGAGCTGTGTCAAAGGCCTTCTTACAGTCCAAGAAAATGCAATCTACCCACCCCTCTCTCTCTCTTGTCTTACTGCCGTCACCCTGTCATAGAACTGCAGTAAGTTTGTGATGCAGGATTTCCCATCCCTGAAACCGTGCTGGCTGTCCACTATACATGTCAGTGACACTGGTCTGTAGTTTAGTGTTTCGTGTCTGTCTCCTTTTTAAAAATTGGGACTACATTTGCTGTCTTCCATACCTCTGGTAGTCGCCCTGTTTCGATAGATGTGTTGAAGATTGTTGTTAGTGGTACACATAGCTCCTCTGCTCCCTCTCTCAGGACCCATGGAGAAATGTTATTCGGCTCCATCGCCTTTGAGGTATCTTGCTCACTTAGCAGCCTCTTCACTTCCTCCTCAGTTGTATGTATTGTGTCCAACACCTGATGGTGTACCCCACCTCTCCGCATTTCTGGAGGCCCTTCTATCTCCTCTGTGAACACCTCTTTGAATCTCATGTTGAGCTCCTCACACACTTCACGGTCATTTCTTGTGACCTCCCCTCCTACCTTCCTCAGCCTGATTACCTGGTCCTTGACTGTTGTTCTCCTCCTGATGTGGCTGTACAAAAACTTTTGGTCAGATTTGGCTTTCGCTGCTATGTCATTCTCGTATTGTCTTTGGGCCTCCCTTCTTACCTGTGCATATTCATTTCTGGCTCTACGACTGCTCTCCATATTCTCCTGAGTCCTTTGCCTTCTGTACTTCTTCCATTCCCTAGCACACTTGGTTTTAGCTTCCCTGCACCTTTGGGTGAACCATGGGCTCATCTTGGCTTTTTCGCTATTCCTGTTACCCTTGGGTACAAACCTCTCCTCGGCTTCCTTGCATATTGTTGTCACATATTCCATCATCTCGTTTACTGACTTCCCTGCCAGGTCTCTGTCCCACTGAACTCCGTGCAGGAAGTTCTTCATGCCTATGTAGTCCCCTTTCTTGTAGTTTGGCTTCATTCGTGCAGCACTTCCTGCTTTCCCCTCCACTTGTAACTCTACTGTGTATTCGAAGCTTAGAACCATATGATCACTGGCCCCAAGGGTTCTTTCATATGTGATCTCCGCAATATCTGCACTACTCAAGGTGAATACTAGGTCCAGTCTCTCTGGTTCATCCTCTCCTCTCTCTCTCTGGTAGTGTCCCTTACTTGTTGGTACATGAGATTTTCCAGTACCACCTCCATTATCTTAGCCCTCCACGTTTCTTGAAGTCACCTATGATCAGTAGCTTCGCTCTGCTCGCTACTGCTGGCCACTTCGGCCAGTGTGTCAACCATCGCTCTATTACTCTCATCATACTCTTGTGTGTGTGTGTGTGTGTATATGTGTGTGTGTGTGTGTGTGTGTGTGTGTGTGTGTAATCACCTACTTACACTCACCCAGTTGTGGTTGCAGGGGTCGAGTCACTGCTCCTGGATATGCCTCTTCAATGGTCGCTACTATTTCACTCTTCCTGCTCCATGAGTTATGTATGGATCCTGCCTCCTCTGCATCACTTCCCAGACTATTCCACTTCCTGTCAACTCTGTGGCTGAAGAAATACTTCCTAACAACCCTGTGCTTCATCTGAGTCTTCAACTTCCAACTGTGACCCCTTATTGCTGTGTTCCAACAATCGTCAGGTCAATTTCCCTTAACCTCTCCTCGTAGGACATGCCCCTTAGCTCCGGGACTAGTCTTGTTGCAAACCTTTGCACTTTATCTAATTTCCTTACGTGCTTGGCTAGGTATGGGTTCCAAACTGGTGCTGCATACTCTAATATAGGTATAACGTGCACGGTGTACAGAGTCCTGAACGATACTATATTGAGATATCGGAATGTTAGTCTTAGGTTTGCTAGGAGCCCGTATGCTGTAGCAGCTATTTGGCTGATGTGTACCTCAGAAGATGTGCCCGGTGTTATACTCACCCCAAGATCCTTTTCCTTGAGTGAGGTTTGTAGTCTCTGGCCCCCTACATTGTACTCCGCCTGCGGTCTTCTTTGCCCTTCACCAATCTTCATGACTTTGTGACGCAGGACCTTCCTTCCCTGAAGCCATGCTTGTTCTCATGCATGGGTCCATTCATATGTGTGTGCTCCACCACTCTTCTCCTGACAATCTTCTCCATAACTTTACATACTATACATGCTGGAGACACTGTAATTTAGTACAGCTTGTCTATCACCTTTCTTAAAAATCGGGACTATATTTGTTGTCTTCCACACCTCAGGAAGTTGCCCTGTTTCAATAGATTTATTGAAGACTGTTGTTAGTGGCACACACAGTGCATCTGCTGCTTCTCTCAGGACCCAAGGAGATATATTATCTAGGCCCAGCGCCTCCGAGTTATATAGTTCCCCAGCAGTTTTTTCATCTCCTCGGTTGAGTGCAGTGTTTCCGGCACTTGCTGGTGTACCCTACCACCTCAGATAGTAGGAAGCCTGTCTGTCTCCACTGTGAAAACCTCCCTGAATTGCGAGCTGAGCTCTTCACATACTTCCTGGTCGTTCCATGTGAGCTCCCCTCCTTCCTTCCTCAATCTGATTACCTGGTTCTTAACTGTTGTTTTCCTCTCGATGTGACTGTATAATAATTTTGGGTCAGATTTAGTTTTTCTTGCTATGTCAACTCACACAGTGAGGTAAGGGGGTCGATCTCCTGTATGGCTGGAAAACATTAGGACATGTTTCCATAAGACACCTGCTGTCTATGTTCACCCATCAGTAAAATGGGTACCTGGGTGTTAGTCGACTGGTGTGGGTCGCATCCTGGAACAATATTGACCAAATTTCCCTGAAAGTGGCTTTCTGTATAAATAGTACGTCATTGATGTCAGCTAGGCCTGTATACCTTGTACATGTACTTGTAGAAATAAAGATATTAATATATTATTTTTATTATTCTCCTATTGACGCTGGGCTTCTCTCTTTATCCAAGCATATTATTTTCTATCTCTTCGGCTCAACTTCCTGATTTTTTCTGAGATCTTTGCCTTCTATAACTTTCCCATACTCTAGCACACTTGGCTTTGGTCTCTCCACACCATTGAAGTACACTGAACTCATGTTCATGTTCGTGGAACCAGCGCAATTTAATTTAGCCTAACCCAACTAAATATATTTTAGATACGTTAACATTAATTTAATAATAAACAAACACAATGAAATATATTTTTTTCGTTATGTTCAGAATGATTTTGGCGAAATTATTGCATACACAAATTTTCACTTGTCATATATGGCACGGTGAACGTTGCTATTTAAGCTAAAATCGCAAGTTTTACCTAATCGGCACGACATATATATATATATATATATATACTATATATACATATATATAATATATATATATATATATATATATATATATATATATATATATATATATATATATATATATATATATATATATATATATATATATATATATTCTAGAGCTCAAGTTGCTCCTGAAAGTCTAAACCACATTACGTAAATTCTTGTTGGACTATAATGTGTGTGAGAAGAGGACAGTAATGCAGCAAGAACTAAAAAAAGAATCTCTGTATTTTGACAAGTGTCAAAATACACAAACCAACATGCCTCATGAGTACTTTGCTAATTCCATAATCAGGAAGGTAATCAGAAAAAAAAATCATCCAGGACTGTCTTTGAAATACAGCTTAGAGGGAAGGTGTCCAGGTAGCGTGTTTCTTAGAATTGGAGCGAGATGGAAAGTCAGAAATAGTGTTAGGAGCGTCAAGTCGGGGTTGAGGTCGTTAGAACGATGCCTTCAAGCCAATCCGTCCAGTGATGCGCGAACGATCCGAAAAAAATGATGCGTCTTCTTAGGAGAGACTGTGATCCTGGTCAAAGTAGAGTCAGTACCAGAGTCCGGGAATGAGGTGTTGACCAACAACATGACCGGGTTCGAAGGAAGATTCTTGGGCATGCCAGGGGCAGGTAAGGGTGTCACTGGGATAAGGAGCCCGAGAGGAGTAGCGGCATGAATATAACTACGTATTCATGACTGTTTTCTTTTATTTTTATTTAAAAAAATAAATAAGGGGCGGGGGAAAGAGGATAAGCGTGAGAAACAAAAAGAAACTGTTTAATCCCTTTCAGATCCAAGAGTATCCTCGATGCCACCAGGAGTGCTGGAGCTGCATACAAACCACTCCCAACTCTACCTGGTAAACCAGGATCCTGAGCAAAGTTCAGCAAATTAGGAAGGTGAGGAACTGGAAACTGGAAGTCATACGTCTTTGGCTGCCACCTCCCGGAACTGAAAAAGAGGCGTCAGTGAACACTTCCATCGAAGGATACGTAAGGCCGCCCATCGGGGACCCGAAAAGCAGCCTAACACGCCCTCAAATAACCCAATTTCCATAGCTAAGAGTATCATACCAAGGTCCTCTGCCTAGTAGGTGAAATTCACAAGGCGGAAATATCCGTAAATAAAAGACCGATACAGATGCATCCAAATTTTTGTTTAACAAAGAAAAGGATGGAGGGAGAAGAGGAGGAGCAGTGGAGGTATTTGGATTCTAAGCGGATTTAATCTTTAATGGCTGATTAAAATTATGAAATGAATGAGACGTTTGTTGAGTCTAGGCTGTTTAGGTGTACGTTTTTTTGGGTTCTCTTCAATAGTTAGAGAATATTTCTCCTGGTCAGCTTTAATTTATCTTTTAGTGTTAATTTTTTTTTTTTAAAGAAGCTTTGCATTCATTTTAGGTTGCGTATTTTTTTATGTAACAATTTCAGTAATCGACTTAATTTCTGTATAATAACTGGCGAATGTCTCTTCTGATCAGAAATCACTCACAGTTAAATTTTACATAATGTCCTTGTACGTGCACGTAACATCTGTGTGCCTTCACGACCCTAATTGTAAATAAATCAGTCGTAATTCCTTCCCAGCGTATACCTAACTGACAGTCAGTCTTTGAAAAAAAAAATGGATTGATTTGGACCTTTTGTAGATCCAAGTTATTTATTTTTCTCGTAGAAAAAAGCGGGAATTTTGAAATACTGATTTTCATGCAATAAATTGATTGCTTTATTCCATTGGCTTCACGTGGCAACACTAATAATGCTAATTCCGAGCAAGTGGGGATTTACACTTAATTTGCTTGCGTATTTCAGAATCATTAAGTTAATTAATTCAGTTCTTGTTTTACAATAGTTTTGTAATTATATTAAAGATATTGATGATTCCCCATTACACTGTCAGTGTTGTTGAAAGAAAATCTGCTCAGATCTGCTTTAACTACAAGGTGGAAAGTGGCATAATAATATACCATATACCTTGTGGATTATTATTTTTTGCGAATGCTCATACTTATGTACATTTTTCAGAGTCCATTGCTTTCATTAGCTTCTCAAAAAGGTCTGTTACCCTAGAAATGTTATGAACTTCTACTGGCCTCAATTAGGAATATACGTCATTCATAATAAACATAATATCCTATACCAATATATGCTCAGTAAATAAGGTTTTTTCACATCTTATTATGTTTTCCTGTAGTGAAGACCTTATTGATTACTTGATTTTTTTTTTAATTTAATCATTTGGTTGACTGATTTTTTTTTTCTATTTTAGTCTTGAAGTTTCGCCATCCAGTGGCTTTATCAATACAGATTCTAGGGCAAAACTTGAAGAGAGTAGAACTATATACAAAAGATGAGGTTATCAGTCGCTCAGCCTTGGAGTTGGTGTGTTCAGCACCGTAGATGTGGAGATTCTGAAGAACAGGTAAGGAGGCTCGCGCTAGGCGTCAGCTGATAGGGACGGGTACCAGACGAGGCCATAGTCACTGGTAGGCTGGATTCCCCAGTGGAAGTAGGTCATACCCAAGGAATGGGTTTGTGGTAGTTGTAGAAGCCGTGAAGAAGGTTATGTAGATGTCCTCTGAACCAATATTCCATGATGTTGCAGCGTCTGACAAGTTGTTCATGAATGGTATACAATACCAACAAGATGAAAATTAGAAACGTGTACAACATCTGGGTATCTTTATTGTAGATGTTTCGCCCTCCAGTGGCTTTATCAATACAGATTCTAGGACAAATCCCGCATACCAGTGACTATGTCCTCGTCTGCTACCCGTCCCTATCAGCTGACGGCTATTTAAGCGCCAACCTCCTTGCCTGTTCTTCAGAATCAACACACTAACTCCAAGGCTGAGCGACTGATTACCTCATCTTTTGTATATAGTTCTACTGTCTTCAAGTTTTGTCCTAGAATCAGTATTGATAAAGCCACTGGAGGCGAAACGTCTACAATAAAGATACCCAGATGTTGCACATGTGTCTAATTTTCATTTTGTCGTTATTGTATACCATTCATGAACTATTTTAGTCTTTTCTTCTTTCAAATTTTCAATTATATTTTACACATGACATGAGAAATCTTCGTCTGTTTGGCTCTTCAAATTTTCATTACTCTTGCACGATCACTATGGCGCGGTGAACAAGGTTATATAAACCATTCCATGATTCTTGGAATGAATCCAATAACTTCAAAAAGCCTCGTCTGTCAGGCTTCAAACACTCAACGCTGAGGTATCGTACTTCGACGAGAACGGAGAGTGTGACTTAAGTTTTTAAGTGAACTTTTGCCCCTTTTTTTGCATTAAATAGTGTAGTGGCCCGAAAAAAAAAAACTTTCACCATCATTCACTCTGTGTTGTGGGGGTTCTTTGCATAGATTGGGTAAGAGAATAAAGATGAGCTTGGTATGGTAGCGTATATTGGAGGCATTAAATATATGAGAAGCCTCGAGTCGTAGGCCTATGTCCGACTTCACTGCCTATCAGGATGGAACTGACTGCTGGCCCGCACGGCGCTGGGGCGTTCAAAAAGGGAGGCCTATGATTGGCTAACGAAATATCACATGGGCAGAGGATGTTGATCACGTGGACAGCAATGGTAACAACCGTTAGAAGTACGAACCGTACAACTCCACTATCTTGTCAGATTCGCTTACACTACATTTATAAAACTGCAACATTAATTAACACCCCTCCTTCAGACTGTACTTCCTATCTCAAGAACTCAAGTCTGGCATCCTAGTTTCCCTGAATCCCTTCATAAATGTTACCTTGATCACACTCCAACAGCACGTCAAGTCCTAAAAACCCTTTGCCTCCATTCCCTCCTATCTAACACGCTCACGCATGCTTGCTGGAAGTCCAAGCCCCTCTCACACAAAATATCCTTTACCCCCCTCCCTCCAACCTTTCCTAGGCCGACCCCTACCCTGCCTTCCCTCCACTACAGATTTATACACTCTCAAAGTAATTATATTTCGTTCCAGCCTCTCTACATGTCCGAACCACTTCAACAACCCCTCCTCAGCCCTTTGGATAATAGTTTTGGTAATCCCGCACCTCCTCCTAATTTCCAAACTACGAATTCTCTGCACTATATTCACACCACACATTGATCTCAGACATGACATCTCCACTGCCTCCAGCCTTATCCTTGTTGCAACATTCACCACCCATACTTTGCACTCATATAAGAGTGTTGGTATAACTATACTCTCATACATTACCCTCTTTGCTTCCATGGACAAAGTTCTTTGTCTCCACAGACTCCTAAGTGCACCAATTACCTTTTTCCCTACATCAATTATATGATTTTCCTCATGATTAATAGGATAAAATACACAATATATATGATTTAATAGGATAAAATACACAATATATATTTCCTGTATTCGCAAAGTGAATATAGGAAAGAGTAAGGTGATGAGGATAACAAAATAATTAGGTAACGACAGATTGGATATCAGACTGGAGGGAGAGAGTATGGAGGAGGTGAATGTATTCAGATATTTAGGAGTGGACCCATCTGCTGACACGTCCACTCCTAAATATCTGAATACATTCACCTCCTCCATACTCTCTCCCTCCAGTTTGATATCCAATCTGTCGTTACCTAATTATTTGGTTATCCTCATCACCTTACTCTTTCCTATATTCACTTTGCGAATATAGGAAATACATATTGTGTATTTTATCCTATTAAATCATGTTATATATACCTTAGTATAGTATGCTGAAACGTTTTGCCTGTACAACAGGCATCATCGGTGGGATGCAAATTGATGCAACACTGGAAACAGTAGATGTAGTTCTGAGGTTATCAGTCCTTTACCCTCAGTTAAAGATAGTCAGTTCTTCAAGCCTGTAGATGAATGGTTCAGAGAACCGACAAGTTATAAATTAGACACATATGCAACACTTGGGTATCTTTATTGAGGAAACGTTTCGCCACACAGTGGCTTCATCAGTCCAATACAAAGCACTCGGTCAGACTTCATATTCTAGAGTCGAGGGAGATAAATCAGCTGGTGTTGGCATCACAGTGGTAGTAGATCAAGCTAAGTCTTCGTTAAGCAGAAGAGCTGCAGAAGACTTTCTCTCTACCTAGATACCATTGTCTTGCTGTGTAAGATATGTATCATATTACTGATTATATACGGAAGGTGAAGGAATAATCGCGTTTGCGATACTACTGCTATATTACTACTACTGCTACTACTATTACTACTACTACTACTATTACTACTGCTACTATTACTACTACTACTACTGTTACTACTACTACTGCTACTACTATTACTACTACTACTACTACTTCTACTACAACTACTATTACTACTACTGCTACTACTACTACTACTACTACTAATTCTACTACTATTACTACTACTACTACTACTACTATTACTACTGCTACTACTACTACTGCTACTACTACTACTACTAATTCTACTACTATTACTACTACTACTACTACTTCCAAATGCAGTTCATGAAAAGAATAATATCCCATAAATTTAAGCTCTACAAGGATAAATATGCAAATATACAAATAAAGCAAACATGAAGTCATTGGATTACTGGATAATGTTTCTTCTGGTCAACTTCAAAATTTCGACAATTGTATAACTTACCTAGAAGCATATTTAATATTTTAGTGAGCATCGTAGCCTCTAAGTGGCTAATGTATTAATGAATATTAAACGGACATTAACGCAATTTGTAGCTGTTTAATAGATCTTTATTTAATTTATACCAATGATAATGATTAAATATTAAGTTGATTGAGACTATTTGCTGTTTCTTACACTCTAGTTCACCAACACTTGTGTGAGGTTCATTAAGGTCACTTTTGGTTTCCCTGATATAAATGGGAGAACAAACTGCTGAAAAAATCTATTTTTTTTCTTATTTACACTGAAAAGTTTCACTTTGTTTTATGTTTCAACTCAAAAGGATAATGTTAAGTAACACTGTGTTACTTGTATTACTAGTGGTTGTAGATTTACACATATACATGCACTCGCATACATTCATACATGTGCATATATGGCCACACGTATTATTCACATGTATTTCTGTACACAAAGATATATTTACACATGTGCAGGTATACATATGCATATGAATATTTACACGAAAGTTTAGGTATAAACACACATGAGTGTAATTCATACACACTCACGTGCTCGCACATATGAATACACACATTCACATGCAAAATTGTTCATACAACTTGGAAACATATGCACATGCATAAATATACCCATGAATACATACACACATGCATACATACAAACACACAACAACAAATACACACATAAATACACATACCCAATACATGCACACACACACACATATGCATGCCTTGGTACATACTGTACCTGGAAATAAATGGTATAAAATACCGACACAATGGAAAAATAAACACATAAGCAGTATAATGTGATCCTTTATTGACAACGTTTCGCCCACGCAGTGGGCTTTATCGAGTCACAGACAGATCTACCTGGAAAATGAGCAACATGGAGATATATATAGGGTACAGTCAGGTGGAGAATGCGTGGGCGAAACGTTGTCAATAAAGGATCACATTATACTGCTTATGTGTTTATTTTTCCACATACTGTACCTGTGTGTTTAAATATGAACATGCATACGCAAACATGAGCACATATACATATACATTAATATGTACATGGGCATGGGCACATATTCACATGTACTTGTATGCATGTGCATACTTACATATGCACACATAAATTCATATACTCACATACACGAAAGTGTACATACACACAAACATACGTAGTAACAAAATATAAGAAGACACTCATACATTTTTATTTAATATTTCGCTGCACTCGGATTTTATGACTGTTCTAAACTATTTCTTTTGCGTGCATTGAAAGAGAGGGGAAGGGGGGGGAGCTGGGCTTTTGAAAACGTGGAAGTTTCTCAGTGATCACACAGGGTCTGAAATACACTGCTTCGTCAAAAACTTAAACATGTCATTGTTGTTTGCAACTAGACCATGAGATAGTTCTGGGAATCCTTCTTATTTCTGAACCACGAATTCAAGTTTCAATAACAAGCCAGCAGTGTAGCGTGGTGGCTAGGGGTTCAGTGATAGCATCGGCATTTCACAATTGAAGGACACGAGTTCGATCCTGAGGCAGGTGAAGACACTGGATATATTTCATTACACCTGCATTTTAAAGTGAGCTAAGACAGCATAGGAGGTGTATAGACTAATTTATTAACGGTGTAAAAACAGTGTATCAACTTTTTTTTCAGGCTGTTTAATGATCACTTGCTGATGGCATGTATGAGCGAACATAAATATATGTGAAATATTCGTTATATATATATAGTGCATTACTACCTCCAACTGAAGCCATCTTCTGCAGATTCAAGAGAGAGAAGGACATAAGAACATAAGAATGGAGGAACACTGCAGAAGGCCTACTGGCCCATACAAGGCATGTCCTTATCAAAACCACCACTACCTAAGAATTTACTCCCGTACTCACGACACTAATCAAACCCAGCCCCTCCCACTCATATATTTGTCCAATCTCTTTTTAAAGCCACCCAAGGTCCTAGCCTCTATCACCCTACTCGGAAGATTGTTCCACGCATCTACAACTCTGTTCGAAAACCACTACTTGCCTATGTCCTTTCTAAATCTAAATTTATCCAATTTAAATCCGTTATTTCTGGTTCTTACTTGGTTCGATATCCTCAGTATTTTATTAATATCTCCTTTGTTTATGCCCATCATCCACTTGTACACCTCGATGATATCTCCCCTCATTCTACGTCTCTCCAGAGAGTGGAGATTCAATGCTCTAAGTCTATCTTCATACGGGAGATTTCTTATACTGTAAATCATTTTAGTCATTCTTCTTTGTATGTTCTCCAATGAATCTATATCCATCCTGTAGTAAGGAGACCAAAACTGAGCTGCATAATCCAAATGAGGTTTCACTAGTGATGTATAGAGCTGTAAAATAACTTTTGGACTTCTGTTGCTTATACTTCTTGAAATAAATCCTAGTAATCTGTTATCCTTATTACGCACACTTAGGCACTGTTGTCTTGGCTTTAGATTTCTGCTTACCATGACTCCCAAGTCTTTTTCACATTCTGTATGATCAAGTTCTACTTCCACCTAGTTTATAAATTCGAGGGATATTTTCATTACCAACAAATAGCACCTTACACTTGTCCACATTGAACTTCATCTTCCACTTTTCAGACCAAGACATTAATTTGTCCAAATCCTCCTGGAGTTCACTGGTATCCTCCTCAGAATGAATTATACGGCCTATTTTTGTATCATCAGCAAATTTACTCATGTCACTTGCAATTCCTTCATCAAGGTCATTTATGTAAATTATGAACAACAATGGGCCTAAAACTGATCCTTGTGGAACGCCACTAGTGACTAATCCCCATTCAGATTTGACCCCATTAATGGAAACTCTCTGCTTTCTATTGGTAAGCCATGCCTCTATCCATGCTAGAACTTTACCTCCTATACCATGAGCTGCCACCTTTCTTAAGAGTCTCTTGTGAGGTACTCTATCGAAGGCCCTACTGAAATCCAAGTAAACTATATCATATTCTTTATCACTGTCTACTGCCTCAAATGTTTTATTGAAAAACGTCAGTAAATTTGTCAGGCAGGAACGACCTCTCGTGAACCCATGCTGAGATTCATTAATCAAATTATGTTCTTCAAGGTGACTTCTAATAATATCAGCTATAATTGATTCTAATAATTTGCCTACTATAGACGTGAGGCTTATTGGACGGTAATTTGATGGAATTGACTTATCCCCTGATTTGAATATAGGAACTACATTAGCTATCTTCCACATCTCTAGCACTGGAGGAGAATTGGGCACTGCATCACCTACACATTCCATCGGATAAAGACACTCGCGGATACGAATGCTTTCAATATAAAAAAAATAATGTACATTTGCCATTGAGACAGAAACATGAAACAGAGATCGTGTACAAATTTCGTCTCCAACTGAGGCTCTGTTCAGCAGATATACTGTAGAAGAAAAACGAGAGACTGATTACGTAAGAACATGGGATCATAGTGATGATCCATAGTCATAGTGATGATCATAGTCATGAACCATTCCGTCAAGGTTTCGATTAACTGACTAAGTCTTACTGATAGTTTATCGGTCCTCTCAAGAAACAAAGAAACACTTATTACGTGCTGAAGGTTCTCCAGCTATTTAGGAGGAAAGAAAGAGTTCAGCATTAGAGTAGAATTGAAGGGGGTGGACTGGTAAGCCAGCGGAAGGCCTCGATCAGATGACCAACACCTCCAATGGCGGGTCATCATATGACCAAGACCCGCGTCAGGAAACACTTTTTGTTTCTTGACGAACCTTACCTAACCTAACCTACAACTGTCTCTTTATGTGACATTAATAACTCTAACAACAAGATCGCAAGAATTACATTTTTGTAAACAGCGGATGTTTGTGTTTATATCTGAAACTGATTAAAAATAAAAACTTATGTAAACAAAATCGAAAATAAAATCAGTGGAAGCAGAAGCATTAAGGCAGACTAGCGTTGCTGTGTGGCTGGCTGGCACTCCCACTTTCACAGGACTATTACTGGTAAATAAAGTGTATAAACTAAATTGTTGAATAGAGGCGCCTTTGTGTAGAAATTTCATACAAACTCACTCAGTTTTCCTTTTCTCTGAAAAGGAAAATATATTCACGAGTTTCATTCCACAAACGTAAAAGTGTTAGTTTCTGCGGCGGCTCCATAGCCCACATCAAAGGAAAAAATATATATATACATAAATCATTACACATTTTGGGCAGAGGTTTTATGCCAAAAAAAAAAAAATTATAACAGCAGAGCTGGACTGCTAAAAACAGCAGCTGCGACTGCTGTGCTGTCAATAAAAGCAGCAGCCACAGTTTAGCTCCCGGGAGCAAGAGTAAGTACTATCTCAGAGAGAAGCAGCACACTGTGATGAGACTGGCATGGTGTGAGAAGGACCCAGCAGCATGGGCCACAGGGCTCCTGCAGTGCTTCTTTAAACATAGATCACAAGTAGACATCACGTGACAGTAGTCTCCAAAGTGGGCAGTATCCTGTAGGTCAAGAGTCTGGATACAGTATAACTACCAGGCTTCTCAGGGATTGTATAAATAACAGCAATAAGGGCGACCTCTATACTCTTTTGTCTGCGCAAATCTGCTTCGTGAATAACTTGGTCTAAATAAACTTCATAAGGTGTCCAGCACGTCTCTGTGATGGTCACCGGCGTTTTTAGCAGGATTGTTGAAACTAATGCTTTGGGCGGCTTTTAGAATAGGTTCGACAAATGCTTCACAGAAAAGGGTTGGATTTTAGGACCTGCCAAGTAACGACCAGTACGCCTGCAGCAGCGGCCCTCCAGTCATGTTCTTATATGCCTCACAGTACATAATGTTCGGAATCATGTTCCCACCTCCAATATGTCAGCTCTCCACTGTTACACTGCATTACTGCTATTTTCCAAAATATATTGTTTTTAAACATTTTTCTCGTACCATACAGCTGAATATATAGTAATCTTAAAGAATCGCTCTCCCGCTCATTACACATACTCATTACACGTAATATTTCAACTCTCTGCTTATACAAATTATATTTTTATTTTAAGATTAATAAAAATATTAACAAGAGCAACAATACTACTACTACTACTACTAGTACTATTACAAATAATAATAATAATAATAATAATAATAATAATAATATTAATAATAATAATAATAATAATAATAATAATAATAATAATAATAATAATAATATCAATAACAACAACAATAACAACAGCAATAATAACAACAATTATAAAAACAATTATAACAGCAACAACTACACAACCAGCAACAATTATAACAACAATGATTATAACAAGAATTTTAGCTAAAACAGTTATAACAATTACAACAGCAATTAAAATAAATTTAATAATAATAATAATACTAACAATATTATTATTATTATTATTAGTAGTAGTAGTAGTAGTATATTATTATTATTATTATTATTATTAATATTATTATTATCATTATTATTGTTTCCGTAATAAGTATTTTTGCCAGTTCTTCACTGATATGCCTGGAAATTTGTAGGGAATTATCTAGTTTGTGAGTGTCAATTCACACTTGTGTCTTCTACCTCTCTCTCTCTCTCTCTCTCTCTCTCTCTCTCTCTCTCTCTCTCTCTCTCTCTCTCTCTCTCTCTCTCTCTCTCTCTCTCTCTCTCTCTCTCTCTCTCTCTCTCTCTCTCTCTCTCTCTCTCTCTCTCTCTCTCTCTCTCTCTCTCTCTCTCTCTCTCTCTCTCTCTCTCGTTAATCTCATCCTGATTGTGTATGTATAAACACGATAACAAGAACACAAATTTACTCACTTAAAGTGATTTAATACATAATGCATATATTTTGCTATTTTCTTTTATTTTCATGTTTTCTACTCAACAATCCTAAGTTTATATCTCTACTTTTCCAGATGGATGCTCCCTCTTTCACGTTTTCACTCTCCTAATGATTCAAAATGCTAATGCAATGGGAATAGTCCTCCATAATGTGTGACAATGGTGGAGCGAATGTACGGTAAAAAATGCAGTGATATCATTGTGTAGAGAACCCTCGTGTGTGAGTGTAGAGAACCCTCGTGTGTGAGTGTAGAGAACCCTCGTGTGTGAGTGTAGAGAACCCTCGTGTGTGAGTGTAGAGAACCCTCGTGTGTGAGTGTAGAGAACCCTCGTGTGTGAGTGTAGAGAACCTCGTGTGTGAGTGTAGAGAACCCTCGTGTGTGAGTGTAGAGAACCCTCGTGTGTGAGTGTAGAGAACCCTCGTGTGTGAGTGTAGAGAACCCTCATGTGTGAGTGTAGAGAACCCTCGTGTGTGAGTGTAGAGAACCCTCGTGTGTGAGTGTAGAGAACCCTCGTGTGTGAGTGTAGAGAACCCTCATGTGTGAGTGTAGAGAACCCTCGTGTGTGAGTGTAGAGAACCCTCGTGTGTGAGTGTAGAGAACCCTCGTGTGTGAGTGTAGAGAACCCTCGTGTGTGAGTGTAGAGAACCCTCGTGTGTGAGTGTAGAGAACCCTCATGTGTGAGTGTAGAGAACCCTCGTGTGTGAGTGTAGAGAACCCTCATGTGTGAGTGTAGAGAACCCTCATGTGTGAGTGTAGAGAACCCTCGTGTGTGAGTGTAGAGAACCCTCGTGTGTGAGTGTAGAGAACCCTCGTGTGTGAGTGTAGAGAACCCTCGTGTGTGAGTGTAGAGAACCCTCGTGTGTGAGTGTAGAGAACCCTCGTGTGTGAGTGTAGATAACCCTCGTGTGTGAGTGTAGAGAACCCTCATGTGTGATGGAGGTGCAAGGCAAGCGTATCTCCTCATCTATCACTTTAGAATGCAATGTATCATTTTTGACTATGCATGAAAAAATTGCCAGCACTTGGTTCATCTGGTAAGAGGTTGCCCCGCTCTGGTAAACCACTGGGGTATTCACCTCTGCCTTCACGTGAGCAAATTATACAAATTCTCTTGCCTCGGTCCTGGACTCGTACAATTTTTATCCAATTTTGCCTGAAGTAGGTTTGTATTTGCATATCCCAATATCTCGTTGCTGGTGTTCGGTACAGCCTCTTGCTTCCTGCTTCCTGTCTCCCACATTCTTCATCCCGCCTTATGTAATGTACTTTAAAAATGTCAGGGGGGCCATTGCAATAATAAATCTTTGAGTATGCATGTACGTACGTACGTACGTACGTATGTATGTATGTATGTATGTATGTATGTATGTATGTATGTATGTATGTATGTATGTATGTATGCATGTATGTATGTATGTATGTATCTGTAATGTATGTATGTATGTATGTATATATGTATGTATGTATCTGTAATGTATGTATGTATGTATGTATGTATCTGTAATGTATGTATGTATCTGTAATGTATGTATGTATGTATGTATGCATGCATGTATGCATGTATGTATGTATGTATGTATGTATGTATGTATGTATGTATGTATGTATGTATGTATCTGTAATGTATGCATGTATATGTATGTATGTATGTATGTATGTATGAATGAATGTATGTATGTAAGCATTCTAAGATACACACCCTAGTCCAAATTTCACTCTCTTCCAGCCTGTTTCATTTCTATCCTATATATTTCTTGTTTCCTGGTGAATGGGATAGGCCATCTTGGGAGATGGTAATAGTCAACACAGCTATGCTGCAAGGGAACCTTTGAAGATCTCGTAGCAGTTGAACCGTTAATGGAATCCTTGATGATATCCTCAGTGCCCTACCGAAGTCACCCAGCTCATGTTGGCAGATTTCGACACTATGCAATCCATCCTTAGTGATGGAATATGAAAAGAAAACATAGAGTTTACTCCCCTTATGTAGTTGTCATATATTAGTATGTAGCAGCATACTGCTGATGCATTCGGTTTTTCTAAATAAAATAACTCCTGTCTATTACCTCTGATCCCGCCTCCTGTCTCGTCTTTCACCCCCAGGCCCTAAATTCCAGCAAGCATTTTCTCATTGAGATCCTGCAGCAGGCCTACTAGCCCATACAAAGCAGGTTTTTAAGAACATAAGAATGGAGAAACACTGCAGAAGGCCTACTGGCCCATACAAGGAAGGCCATTATCCAAACTACCACTACCCAAAGATAACAAAAATTTACTCCCGTTCCCACGACACCAATCAAACCCAGCCCCTCCCACTCATATATCTGTTCAATCTCTTTTTAAAGCTACCTTGAGTCCCAGCCTCGATTACCCTACTCGGAAGACTGTTCCACGCATCGTCAGCTCTGAAAACTAGTACTTAAATATGTCCTTTCTAAATCTAAATGTATCTAACTTTAATCCGTTATTCCTGGTTCCTACCTTATACGATATCCTCAGTATTTTATTATTATCGCCTTTGTTTATGCCCATCATCCACTTATACGCTTCGATGATAACTCCTCTCATTCTACGTCTCTCAAGAGAGTGAAGATTCAAGGATCTAAGTCTATCTTCATACGGGAGATTCCTTATACAGTGAATCATTTCTCTGTATGTTCTCCAATGAATTTATATTCATCCTGTAGTAAGGAGACCAAAACTGAGCGACATAATCCAAGTGAGGTCTTACCAGTGATGTGTAGAGCTGTAAAATAACTTTTGGACTCCTATTACTTATACTTCTTGAAATAAATCCTAGTAATCTATTACTCTTATTGAGTACACTTAGATTCCTTCTTACCATGACTCACAAGTCCATTCCACATTCTGTTTGATCAAGCTCATCTTCACCTAGTTTATAACTTCGAGGGTTATTTTCATTACCAAGGACTAGGACTTTACACTTGTCCACATTGAACTTCATCTGCCACTTTTCAGACCAAGACCTTAATTTATCCAAATCTTCCTGAAGTTCATTGGTATCCTCCTCAGAATCAATCATTCGGCCTATTTTTGTATCATCAGTAAATATGATCATGTTACTTGTAATTCTTTCATCAAGATCATTAATGTAAATTATGAACAATAATGGGCCTAAAACCAATCCTTGTGGAACGCCACTAGTGACCAGTCCCCATTCAGATTTGAACCATTAATAGAAACTCTATGCTTTCTATTAGTAAGACATGCCTCTATCCATGATAGAACTTGACTTCCTATACCATGAGCTGCTACGTTTCTAAAGTCTTTTGTGAGGTACTCTATCGAAGGCTTTACTGTAATCAAAATAAACAACATCATATTCTCTATTACTGTCTACTGCCTCAAATGCTTTATTGAAGAACGTTAGCAAATTTTTCAGGCAGAAACGATATCTAGTGTTTGATATTCATTAATAAAATTATGCTTTTCAAGGTGACTTCTAATAACATCAGCTGTAACAGTTTCTAATAATTTGCCTACTATAGATGTCAGGCTTATTGGACGGTAATTTGATGGAATGGATTTATACCCTGAATTAAATATAGGAATTACATTAACCATCTTCCACATCCCTGGCACAACACCAGTTTGGTTGGACACATTAAACACTCTCGTTAATGGTTGACTAAGCTCCAAGTTGCATTCCTTAAGTAACCTTGAAAACAATTCATCGGGACCTGAAGACTTATTTTGTTTCAGTTTATCTATCTGTTTGATAACCATTTCCCTCGTGACATATTATTATTTTATTGTTTTCTTCAGGAACCGAAAAATTGTCAATTTCTGGGACATCATTTATGTCTTCCTGTGTATAGACTGACAAGATATAGTCAGTCATTAACTATAGAACACTCGCTTCCCTCTACTGTCTCTGTTTGTTGAACAGTTCCATTACATTTATTAGTAACTTTATGATGAACAATGTCTTTTGAACATGGCCCTGAAGAATCCAGACAATTTTTTCCACTTTCATCGATCGTGCTGTAAACTTTTGGTTTCCCACACACACCCATGCCACTATCTTTCTATCAGTTTAGACACCTCAACAACGGCCCCTTCGACAGAGTTGACTAACACTACCAGCCCTGCCCTAGAGAGACGCATCCCATCCCTTGCATACATATCATGTTTGCCATAGAATACGTCGCTAATAATTATCTACATTTAAAAGCCCCTATAGAAATGCAAATCAACAAATATCCCATGTAATGGTACAACAAATTAGTGCATCTCAGTAAGCTTCCAGTAACATATTTTGGTTGATGTCTTCCAGTATTGGAAAGACACCGTCTCACAACATAACACAATATGAACAGTGTTCCTTAAAGTAGTAACAGTCACATGATAAACTGTGTCATGTACAGTAACTCATCTTTACTCTGGTTATAAAATGGGACCTTGAACTCGTCCATGTCATCCTTGTAAATGGGAATATTTACTATTGGAGAAATGTTCATTACAGGTTTCAGGTTTCTGTTTAATTGACTCACTTTTCCCAAATTTAATATTAGCTGAACACTGCCTCTGATGTTTAAAGCAGTCTGAAATTACATGATTTGACTTATGACAGAATTTGCATTTTAAAGGTTCAGACGTCTTACCTTCAGCATTAGCTACCAGTGAATGCTCTTTGTAAGCGCATGGAGCTTTACCACCCACAATGTCACTTTTGAAGTCACCTGAATTTTTTTTGTTTAGATCCTCTGTGCCTAGAGTATTGTGAGCAAAAAATTTAGAAGAATGAGCTCTCTCGGATAATAGTTTATTCCCTTCTAAGGTTTTTGAGTGTTTATTAGTCTCACCCACAGATACAAGTACTAGACTCTCAAGAAAAACACGAATATCTGGACTAACATTATCTGAAACAATACCAGTAAAACCAACTGCGCAAGCGCACTCCCTTAGCGACTCCCTTAGATTGTTCTACACTTCGCAGGAATACACTGATACGTACCTAAAAACGTTGATTTAACAACTGTTGTTCAAGAAGTCTTCACCACTCAAGCACTTTCTAAGGCAAGTGTGTGTAAACAATTGCTGCCCAGTGCCGATCGGTCACTGCATAACTTGGGCCTGATTATCGAACGATTCGAAAAAAAATTCTGGTTGGACTTAAGAAAAAAAACGTGGTACTTATGTCGTTGATTTCTATAAACAAAAGCGCTCGGCACTGTTATGACGGAATTGCATTGTTTCCTCTCTATCATACTCCGTCTTGGCAAAAAGCACACTGATCCCTACTGTCTCAGGTTTGTTGATTCAAGCGAGGGAGAAGCAGATTCTCCCTGATTCGCCTGTTATCACCTGCCTTCTCAAAAGGCATACCACCTGCCTTTTCAACAGACATATCACCTGCCTTCTCAAAAGACATATCACCTGCCTTCTCAACAGACATATCACCTGCCTTCTCAAAAGACATATCACCTGCCTTCTCAAAAGACATATCACCTGCCTTCTCAAAAGGCATACCACCTGCCTTTTCAACAGACATATCACCTGCCTTCTCAAAAGACATATCACCTGCCTTCTCAACAGACATATCACCTGCCTTCTCAAAAGACATATCACCTGCCTCCTCAACATACATATCACCTGCCTTCTCAACAGATATATCTATTTTATTTGTTGTTGGTGGTGGAGAATGAATACTTTTCGGAGGCATAGCATAGGTATATAAGTTATTAATTAGAGACAGAGTATGTCTTAGCTTGCCCAGGGCAAGGCCCAGCCTGGAGGGGGAAGGGAAGAGTACACTTAAGAACATAAGAACATAAGAAAGGAGGAACACTGCAGCAGTCCTTCACAATCCATCCCACTAACAGAGCTACCCAAGAAATATGCTTTGATAATTCTATTTACTCATGTGCGAGTCCCACTCAAATCCAACCCCTCTCATTCATGAATTTATCCAACCTAAATTTGAAACTACCCAAGGTCCTAGCTTCAATAACTTTACTAGGAAGACTGTTCCACTCATCAACTACCCTATTTCCAAACCAATACTTTCCTATATCCTTTCTAAATCTAAACTTATCTAACTTGAATCCATTATTGCGGGTTCTGTCTTGGAGAGATATCCTCAAGACCTTATTTATATCCCCTTTGATAATACCCATTTTCCACTTGTATACCTCGATCATGTCTCCCCTCATTCTACGTCTTACAAGTGAATGTAATTTAAGGGTCTTCAATCTTTCTTCATAAGGAAGATTTCTAATGCTATGTATTAATTTAGTCATTCTACGCTGAATGTTTTTAACGCAGAGTGAGGGAGATAGGGTGGTGGGGGCTGAGCTCGGTAGGATGCCAGCACCAGTGTCACGCGAAATATAATGGCGGCCCGAGTGTCATTACAATTTCGTGAGTCACTCCAATACATTACACACCAGAAGTAGATATAGTTGTCATCGCTGACTCATCAGTCATTAATTAATTGCATATTAACTCAGGAAGCTGCACAGCTGTCAATTGACTATACTATAATTAGTGATCCACCCACAAAAAAAAAAGACGAAAACGCCAACAACGCCTAGTATGGGCCAACAGGCCTGCAGCAGTGTTCCTCCTTTCTTATGTTGCAGCGACAATTTATACATAGCATGCCACGTAAGTGATGGAACTATATACGTGACCCCACGCTGGTGGGTCACGTGTATAGTTTCTCAAGAAAGTGAATAACCAGCAAAACAATAACCTTAGGAAAAGCATTCCATACAACACATACTTTGATTAGGTGTGTAGTGTCTGAAAATGCAAGCTACCACCAGCTTATGGTCACACTGCCTCTCTCCCACCTCACACCTTCAGCCTCCCACATCTCATCTTTCTCCTCCCACATACTGCTTCCTACCTCACACCTTCGGCCTCCAACCTCTCACATACTGGTTTCTACCTCACTCCTTCAGCCTCCCACCTCTTGCCTAGTATTCCTCACCTTATACCTCAGACCTCACACTTTCTCCTCACCTGCCTTCCATCTGCGCCCCACCTCCCGGCTAACACCTGCCTCTCACTTCTCGCCTCCTGCCTCTCACCTCCCACGTTCTGCCTTTCCCCACGTTCTGCCTCACACCTTCTGCTTCCTACTTCACACACATCTGACACTTCCTGCATCTCATTTCACACCTGCTTCCAGCTTAACATATCCTCCCTCCCACCTTTTATATTACACCTCCTACCTCCCACCTTTTATCTCCTGCCTCCCACCTTCCACTCCTCTCTCCCACCTCCCACCAACCACCTCCTGTCAAACAACCTCCCGCCTCCCACCTCCTGCTCTTCGCCTTAGCCAGAGCCTCAGGTGGATGGATAGTACCTGGTAATTTAATGAGATTGTTGCAGCATGCAGGTCGTCAACATTGTATTAGACACGCGCAACAACTGACACCTCCATCACTCAACTTATCACCACTCGCACTGCTCAACTAATTAACATAATTTGCTGTACCTCAACTTTCTGGTTCTCAAGTGGAAAAAAAAAAACCTAATACCTCAGTGGTATTGGTACCAGGTTGCTTAGTGGGGGATGTATCTGGTAGCTCAAGGGTATTGGTACCTATTTCCACAGTTATATTCGTATGTTGTATCTAACAGGTTATGATTCCTAGTACTTTGTTATTTGTTTATTACCTGGAACGTTAGAAGTACAAGTATTTGGTATCTCAGTGATATTGGTACCTAGCAGAATAATGGTGATGGTATTTGGTATCTCAGTGGAATCGATACCTAGTAACTCAGTGTTCTTTGAGCCTCGTTGGCATTTGTACATGATACTTTGAGATAATGTTGTCTGGTACCTCAGTGCTACTGGCTCCTAGCACCTAAGTCGTATTAGTACCTCAAAGTTCAGATGTGCAGGTACCTAATATGTCAGTGGTACAGCAATCTCGTAGGTCAGTGGTACAAATAGGTTGAAAATAGGCAGCAGAAAGTTTTCATAAATGGGGAGAAATCAGAATGGGGGCACGTCACAAGCGGTGTTCCACAGGGGTCAGTTTTGGGCCCCTTGTCGTTCACCATTTACAAAAACGACATAGATTAGGGAATAAATAGCGACACAAGCCAATTTTGCTGATGACACTAAAATAGGGTGGGTGTGAGTTGGACCTGACTAGTTTGTGCTACTAGGTCAGATGCCGTGCTCCTTCCTTTAAGTGGATGTAACCTGACCTGGCTGGGTCGGGGCATTGGCTTAAGCCGGTGGGAGACTTGGACCTGCCTCGCATGGGCCAGTAGGCCTGCTGCAGTGTTCCTTCTTTCTTATGTTCTTATTATCTTATTAGAACACTCCAGAATGAATTGAATAGACTGATGCAGTGGTCGGATAAGTGGCAGATGCAGTTTAATATAGACAAATGCAAAGTTCTAAATATTGGACAGGAAAATAACCATGCCACATATAAACTAAATATTGTAGATCTTAATATTACTGATTGCTAAAAGGATTTAGTAGTTCTGGTTAGCAGTAATCTGAGACCAAGACAACAGTGCATAAGTGTTCGCAATAAAGCTAACAGAATCCTTGGCTTCATATTAAGAAGCATAAATAATAGAAGTCCTCAGGTTGTTCTTCAACTCTATATATCTTTGGTTAGGCCTCATTTAGATTATGCGCACAGTTCTGGTCACCGTATTACAGAATGGATATAAATGCTCTGGAAAACGTACAGAGAAGGATGACTAAGTTGATCCCATGTATCAGAAATCTTCCCTATGAGGATAGACTGAGGGCCCTGAATCTGCACTCTCTAGAAAGGCGTAGAATTAAGGGATATGATTGAGGTGTATAAATGGAAAACAGGAATAAATAAAGGGGATGTAAATAGCATGCTGAAAATATCTAGCCAAGACAGGACTCGCAGCAATGGTTTCAAATTGGAAGAATTCAGATTCAGGAAGGATATAGGAAAACACTGGTTTGGTAATAGAGTTGTGGATGAGTGGAACAAACTCCCGAGTACCGTCATAGAAGCTAAAACATTGTATAGTTTTAAAGATAGGTTAGATAAACACGTGAGTGGATGCGGGAGTTTGAGTTGGACATGACTAGCTTGTGCTACTAGGTCAGAAGCTGTGCTCGTTCCTTAAGTGGATGTGACCTGACTAGGTGGGTCATTGGTCTAAGCCGGGGGGCGAATATGGACTTGCCTCGCATGGGCCAGTAGGCCGGCTGCAGTGTATATATATATATATATATATATATATATATATATATATATATATATATATATATATATATATATATATAAATATATCGTGCTGACTAGGTAAAAATATTATATTTTATATATAATAACAACGCTTTTATCATATAAAGCAAGAAATAATTTCTGCATATAATTTCTGATAAAAATCATTCTAATACCTAAACGAACAAACTATATTTCATTGTGTTTGTTTATTATTAAATTAGTGTAAACTTATCTAAAATATATTTAATTGGATTAGGCTAAATTTAATTGCGCTTGTTATAATAAGGTTAAGTAAGTTTTCTAAGGTTCTTTTCGTACAAAATTATTAATTTTTACATTAACATAAATAAAAAATATATATCTTAAAACTTATAAGAGAAAATTTTAGAAAGGACTTTATTTTAAATGAATTCTTGCTAATTGACCAGTCAGGAAAGTATTAATTAAACAATGTGTTGGCATTACAACCACTGCAGTGTCAGATTTCCCTAGACACACCTGGAAAATATACTAAATACACTGAAGAAATGCTAGGAAGTACGTATATTAAATAATGTCAACAACACGAATTCATACGTAAGTAGAAATGTGTATGTAGTGAAGATTAAAATAAAACCCGCCTAATCCAAAATACCCAGACATTGGCAGTAAATATTCAGAACTTACGAATAATGCGAGGCTTTATACTAGGTATTTGAACACAGGCTATACAACACAATTGTCTCATGCTGCCTTGAGTAGCACCTACATCGTACCTGACTGTTGTTAGTGCCTGTCTGTCACTCAAAGCTCTCTGTGTCACAGAGAGTGAATGCTTCAATGATTCTGCTTGTGTCCCTGCTCTTGATTCAAGAGTCATCTCCCGGACACAATAGGAATTAATTGTGCCAATTACAAAACAGAATATACGACATGTGACTAGTTACTATGAAGATGCTGGCGCTTTTGATTTCCGAGAATATATTGTAATTCTAAGCTAATCGCTATTCCCCAATATATATAACATATATTATTCAATACAATCTCGTACCATGTATATAATGTGCAATAAAGAAATATATAAAAATGTGCAATAAAGAAATGCTGAATATAATAGAGAGGATGAGTGCAAGTTAAGTAGCAGTAATTAAGTATGAATTTCTCTTCTGTCAACTTTCTGATCATAATGAATAAAAAAGCACAAATATATCCCGCACACAGGAGAACGAAACTTATAAAGACGTTTCGGTCTGACTTAAATAGTCACACAGAAGCGCGAACGGAAGGGAGCCAGTATATATACCAGCAGTGCAGTGCTCCCTATTGTTTTTTGTTCTTAGACTACCTCCACTACTACTACTACTACTACTACGACTACTACTACTACTACTACTACTACTACTACTACTACTACTACTCCCACCACTACCTCGCCACTACTTTTACAATTAAACCAATAGCTCCTATTGTTCTACTCCCGACCTCGCCTCCCTCTCATATATATACTGACTGTCTTCCCCTCGCACTTTTGTCTGACTTGTTAATGGTCGAAATAGGACCGAAACATCGTCCAATATGTCAGTCCCTAATGTGCGGGTGATTTGTGTCTGATCAATACTGAACATAACTGACTTTAAAGAACGGTCAACGTTATTTTTTTTTTATTATTTTTTTTTTTATTTAAATACATGTGATATACATACATTATGTAAATCTTACAATAACAAAAAACACATACAACAGTGTATGCCATATATCCCCTTTTATATTCTGAATATACATCCCACAAAAACAGGAAACAGCTATATACAATTCCTCCTCTCAGCATCCCATTTGGTGCAATGAATCTATACAGTAGCAATACTTAAAGGCAATAATGCCTACCTGACAACTACATAATACTAAAACCCCCAATGAGAATGTTATAGCACCTCAAGCCTCCACGGACCTTCCCTCCCAAAGCAAGTTTGTGCACAATCACATAATTTCAAAAACAAACATGGATAACAATCCATAATGCCACCCCCACCCTTTTATGTGAAGTCATCATTTCTTTTATTACATTGTATAATAGCATGACCACTTACATCCCCCTCTAAACTCAAAACAATGCCCTAATTATATAATTAAATTATATCTTTAGGCGTGACTATGACTTTTCTAGTCATAAAACAGAGTACATATAAATGAACGCGCCTCGCCGTTTGCGCCAAGCATAATATATACACAAGGATTTATACAATATCTTAAGACAAGTTACAATCTACAACTGATCACCTACTTCATTAACATCATGACATCACAATTTCATTAATCCTAACCAATATTTAGTTACATTTTACAGATGTACTTGTAATAAACTTAATAAATCATTACATATCCGTCAAGTCAATGTATTACTTAAAGACCCTTAAATACCTGCAATAAGGCACACACATATATGCATGGCAGTTCACACATCAACAGAAACCTAACATATTACATGATGTACAATTCCCAACCCAAAACTATAGGTATCCTTGTTAAACCTTGTTCCTGCACATACAGGTAAGAGCCCCTAAAAAACTAGTGGAACTGTCCAATACCTCAACACTAGGTATCCACCTCTCGTGATATGCATAGAACATAGTGTACAAACATATGATCATTTACTAGACTCCTTAGATTAGTGCAGGTCCCCATACATGCCTCTCATGCGCACCAACATTCATGCAGTTAAACAAAAAAAAACTTTGCTGTCAACACACATTTCAGTTACACTGTCACAATCAGTGTAAGTATGAAAAGGGAAAAAAAAACTTAGCATGAAACAGAAAAAAAATACTGGGAAAAAAAACCTGGTTCTTTCCTGTCTGAAAAAACAGGAAAAACTCTCCACACTCATTCACTCCAATCACACGACACCTTTGACACCCAACATCTTCCCAAAGGAAAACCAACGCCATCCCCCTGACACCCCAATACCCCGAAACCCCCTTCCCCCCTGTCTTGAGTCCGTATACACAACATTCATCAGACAAAAAACACCTAACCAACAGGAAAATTAAACAAAAAAAACAGAAAAAAATGGAAACAAGGGTGGGAAAAAACTAACCCTCCCTCCCTCCCAAAACACACTCCCCCTCCCCTTCTACCAATAACCTCTATTCCTTACAGCACACACAACCCCCTCCGACCACTCCTCGCCCTCCTCACCAACCCCCTCCCTGCGTCGAGCCCTCGACCTACATCTTATATAAATCATGCAACGTTATCATCTTATACTCCTGTACAAAGGACCTATCCCACCTTTTCCCATATATTACCTGATTTCTACATTTAGTCTTATATATAGTACCAGCCACCGCCTTAATCCGTTCCCTGACCCCCTTATCCCTCAGTTGCCATGACACACATACAAAATCAACCATCAAATAATAAATACCAAGTCTCACCTGTGATGCTACACCCCCAATGTCTAGACACATAGCCCTCAAAACAGCAACACCACCCCCCCTCCCATATATCTTACCACACGCGCTATCCACACTCTTATAGGATCCAAAAATTCGCAAAAATAAACCGCATGCATACTAGTTTCTTCCAAACCACATCTGCTGCAGCACCCCTCCCTCACAAGACCCATCCGGTACAGCAAAGCTTTCGAAGCCACGACCCCATGCAAAAACCTGTACATCAACTCTCTATCCCTTGATTGAACATGCAACCCTTTAAACCCCTTCCAAATCTTAACCCAATCATACATGGGATACGTCGCCTCCCCCTCAACCACCATTCCCCTACCTCCCACCCTCTCCATCATGCTCGCCTTCAAAGTATGAGGTTGCTGCATCACCACCAGACTTCTCACCAAATCCCAGCACAGCCTCAAAAGTGCTCCCCCCCACCAACACGGCGCCTCCCTCTCCACCCACCCCACCCCAGTGCCATCTGGTCCTCCCCACCTCACCATGCATCTCTTAACATACAAACACATCAACCTTCGTGCAACACATATGAGACCCAAACCCCCCAAATCCACTCTATTCCATACTATTCCCTTCCCTAACCAATGCTTCCCATTGTCCCATACATATCGAAACACGCTCCTATCCAACCGTTGCACATCCTCCTGCAGCAATGGATAAATTACCCCTACATGCCATAACCTACTGTATATCATGGAGTTGACTGCAATGGCCCGCTGCTGTAGGGAAAGATCCCCTGCCTGCCATTTCCCCAGCCTATTTAATGCCAATTGAACCACCCTCCCCGAATTCACCCTCCTCGCTAATACTTCATCACACAAATACACTACACCACAGACCATAATTTGGTCAGTTACAATCCACCCATACTCTTCACCCAACCCTCCACCTTTCCACCTACCCACCTCCAATAACCTAGACTTTGCCCCATTGATTCTTATGCCCGTAGCTGTACAAAACCTCTTAATGATGTCCGCTACCTGCTCAAAACCCCCCCTCGTACTCACCAACACAGTGGTGTCATCCACGTACCCTACGGCACATGGTCCTTCACCCCCCCCTCTCAGCCCTCATTCGACCCTCCCCTCAATCAGCCTATAAAAGGGGTCTTGCATACAGGCAAAGAGGATCTGGGACAGGGCACAACCCTGCCTCAGGCCTCTCTCCATACCCACCACCCTACCTAATCTCCCATTAACCTGGACCCTAACCCCCGCCCCCTTATACAAAGACTCCACCCAATTAACCACCTCCTCACCAAACCCCTGCCACCTCAGAATCTCATACAAAGCCTCTCTCTCTACACTGGCATACGCCCCCTGCCAATCCAGTGCTAGTATCCCCCCTTCCACAGTCTCCTTTATATATTCCTATATTCGTTCATGCCCCCTTATCATGCTTCTCCCTGGTATACCACACTGTCCCTCTGCAATCACACTTAACATCACACGCTTAATTCTATTCCCCAATACCTTTGCAAAAATCTTATAATCGGCATTCATCAACACTATTGGTCTGTAATTACTCATACCCCTCGTCCCCTTTCCTTTGTTAACCAGTACCACTACCCCTACGCCATGCCCCCGTCCCATGGACTCCCTTTGCTTCATACAATTCATCAGCTCCACCAAGCAATCTCTCACAACTTCCCCGTACTCTCTATAAAAATCATTTACAATGCCATCCAAACCAGGCGCCTTTCCTTTACTCAAGCCATTCACCGCCTCATACACCTCACCCTCAGTAATCCGTCCCCCCATAAGTGCCCTGTCTTGCTCCCCAACCCCCACTATCCCTTCCTGATTGAGCTTAAAACCCCGTGCACCTTGGTACACTACACATATGTCTCTCGAACCATTTATCTGCATACACCCCTATCGCTTCTGTAGATCGTAGTCTCTGACCTCTTGCATAACTTTCAAAGGGTTCTTCCACTTCCACACAATCCACCGTCATGGCATCCCTTCTAGACCTACATTTACCCAAAACATTCTTCGACGGCCTGTCTCCCCACAGGACATCTTCTAAGCCTGCTCTCAACCACAAAGCGTTAAACCTTTCATTCTGTAGTTCCCTTAACCTAGTTTTCAGATTGGAAATCTCCGTCGCCTCTTTCCCCCCTCCCCTTTCATAACAATTATTTAATAATCCCTCTAGATAATTTTGCATCCCATACTTCCAACGCCTCTCCTCTCCTCCCAACCTCACAAAGTACTTCCGTATACCCACCTTGGCACTCTCCTCCCACCACTGCACTAAATCCACACCACTCCTCCTACCTCCCCAAAGATCCGCCCACCACCTCGCAAATTCTGCCTTCCTATCTTCACCCACCAATAAACCTGCATTCAATTTCCAATACCATACGTACCTTTTAACCACGCCCTCCCATTGTACATCTGCAATAACTGCCCTGTGATCTGAGAACCCCAGATCCACTGTCTGTACTCGTCCCACCCCCACCCCTCCTGCCACATATAACCTATCCAACCGAGCCTCATATTCATTCCTCACATAGGTATATTGCACCAAATCCCCACCTCCCACCACGTCGTGTAGGTCTGCACTTCCTAACAGGTCCCTCAAAGCCCCCAAAACACAACCTGCCCCCTTAGGTATTACATCCTTATGACGGATCACGCAATTAAAATCCCCTCCTACTATTGCTACCTTTGCCAAACCCCCCAAAGCCGACACCATATAATCATACACAAACTCCCGTTTCACCTGTTGCGATTGTTCCGCAAGCATATATATCCCCACGAAACTTACCCGTACACCACTCCAATCACCCTCTACCCTCACCACTCTACCTCCCCCACACCCCTCCCACCTGAGTAAGGTAAAAGGGCTCGACGCCTTTATAACTACAGCAACCCCTCCCTTTAGCTGGCCCGACGACCCCGCAAAAACATTATACCGATTCAGCCGAAGTTCACTTCCACACCTATAGTTATGCTCTTGTATGAATCCCACTTGCACGCCAAGTCGTCTGAAAGTCCCCTCAACCCACTTCCTCTTGACCTCTGCCCGCAACCCATTGACATTAATCGTTTTACACTGGAAAATAAATGTGCTGGTTTCCCTATGGACCTCTGTGGAAGTGGCATCGCAGACCCCCCCTTAAACCCCCCCTTTGCTACAGTTTCCCCCCCTTTTAGACTTTCCCTACTCGCTCCCATCTTTCCCTTTGACGAAAACGTCTCTGGCTGCGCCACTTCCACTAAAGGTTTCTTACACATTCGTTGTGCAGGTGTCAAGGTGTCGGGAAACCCGACCCACCACACTCTGGGGCTCTCACCTCTCCCGTCTCCACCCCTAAAATCCCTCCATCACCTTCACTTGGCACCTCCAACGTTTCACTCAGAGGTCCCTGCAAGACCTCCTCCAAAGGCACCTCCATGCCGTCTCCCAAAGCCGCATCCTCGTCTGTCACCGTCTCAGGCTGCACAACCTGGGACTCCTGTGGCAATGTGACATAGGGTTCATCTAAGCCCTCCATTATGTCACTCCACCGTCTCGTAGATCGCTCTTCCGGTTGCAAAGGTCGGTCCTTCCCCTGCTTACCACCATCATCCCGTACACGTGCTGCAACCCGTTCCATAGCTGTTCTTTGCCCTCCTCTTCTCATGCAATCGGCCGCTACGTGCTCGTATGCGCCACATATACGACACGTACGCCTCTGCCCCATGTACGTGACATACACCTGGGTATGAAACTCAGGCAATACAACGTATGATGGTATGGGATTGCGGAGCGTCATCTTCAGAGTAAAAGAGCCCTCTGGAAGGCCTTCCAGGGGCCCCTCAGACCACCTCCCTGCCGTGGCCATATGTACGGCCCCATAAGCACTGAAGATTTTGCTGATGTCGACGTGGTCCGCCTCAAAAGGAACATTCTGTACCTTGACCCAGGTGTAAGTCCTTGACACGTCCTTAAGTCGGACTTGCAGCGAAGAATTGATGGTGTAAATCTTGTCCTGGTGTTTGTCGATCAATCGTTCGTACGCCGTTGCCATGAGGAGTTTTACAAAGACCCTGTTCACACCGTTTAATGCCACACCGTAGAGATCAGCAGTATCTATGTCATAGATGTCCTGTAGTATCATGGGCAGAACAGTAGCCACTGTCGCCGGTTGCAAGGCTCCAACCACCATATCAACACACACAGTATTGGTCCGGCGTCTGCTTGCTGCCGCCATGTTGGAGAAAACGAAGTTGAACAAAGTCTCCACCAGGGGTTAGAGCTGAGCGCAGCACACCCGTACGCCGCAAGAGCCGGGTGGCGAGTCAATCCCTAATGTGCGGGTGATTTGTGTCTGATCAATACTGAATATCACTGACTTTAAAGAACGGTCAACGTTATTGCACTGAAATATTTGCTAACTGTTGTAGGAACAGTACCAGCTTGCTGGATACAGCGGCCAATACTGAGCAAGTACTCAGCATTCTGCCTCTCAGCTATATTAGAATCTGGTCACATGACTGTCACAAGACATTCACGTATGTTTGCATAGGCAAATGTAACATACCATCATGTCATTATTCTGAATCAAGCTACAGTCATAACTTAGAAAGAGGCTACAGAATGGTATCAGTATACCATATACAATAAAAATACTAGTACTACTACTACTAGTACTAGTACTATTACTACTACTACTGCTACTACTACTACTACTACTACTAATAATAATAATAATAATAATAATAATTATTATAATAATATATAATTTGTATATTTCTTCAGTGGCCACATAACAGCTTTGACAGGTGAAGGTCACCGACAAGATCATTTAACTCCTGTAGAGAGATTAATTGAGGTTGTTTCAAAGTCTCAGATTCTGGTGGTTCATAAAGATCAGTGTTATCAGGTTCTTCACTATGTGACACGTTCAGTGTCATAAGCAACAGGTGGAGCAGGTACAGCAGTGTCCTCACTATGTGACACAGGTTTAATACTGACTCACAATCTGAATATGTTATTTTATTTTTATCATCTGAAGGCAGTCACATTAGCCATGCAGGTAATAAGTGTCATTCAGGTGATTCTTCGGTTCTCAACACAGCATTTTTTGATAATAATAATAATAATAATAATAATAATAATAATAATAATAATCGACACACCATTGCATTGGTGGACGTTCCTCACTGCTTCAGAGTGTCAGTTAGGAGTAGTGATGTATCTGATATCCGAATCCGCATCCGCAGAACATCCGCACAATTTCTTACATCCGTATCCGCATCCGCATCCGTATTTCACTGCAAACAGATATCCGCATTCGAAATCCGCGGAACATCCGCACAATTTTTTTTATATCCGCATCAACATCCGTGGAACATTCACACAATTTCTTACATCCGCATCAGCATTCGCATCCGCAGAAGGAGTAAGTAAGACATCCGTATACACATCCGCATCCGCGGATATCTAAATTTTCACACCCGATACATCCCTAGTCCAGAGTTACAAACAATATGTGTCTGAAGCTCATGTTTTTTCTTGGTCACTTATCTTGCAACCGAAATAATGTTCGTATGCAATTTTGACACGATTTTTTTCCGTTGATCACTTGTTGTTTACTTGCCTGATATATAGCAAATGCTGCCAGCACTGTTCAGGAATCCTCATCTGTTTATATTAACTTAAAATATAATAGAGCAATATAAATCGAAAGTAAACATGGATATTTGAATGTGGGAGAGAAATACAATTTAAGCAAAATAAACACCAATGTACACAATGAATAGTAACCTTTTGTAAATATGTGTGAACACTGGGAGAGCTAGAGCACAACTGATGCTTTCTGACTCTTCCTGACTCCTATGATACATAGGATTCATATTCATGAATATAAGTAGAGGAGAGCAAGGCTTTCCTCAGAGGTGTATTAAAGTTTATACGTATATCATAGAACCACATGTGATGGGTTAATTCTGACTTCAGATACAGTTTCAGCGAGCTGCTCTATAAATAATATCAGAAGCTTTTTCCTGCAGAAGTAGCAAATTTAGTGTTGTTCCTAGTTATCGAAACTTAATCTTTATTGTTTTTCTAAAAGGTCAAGAAATTAATCGACGGATCAACGAAAGTTTTTTCTTAAATTGTGACAAGATGAAGAAGAAAAATTTCTAAGTTTAGTTCAACATGCATACACATTAATGAATTGTTCTTATGTGTACAAACTCGAATAATAATCAATATTTAAAAAAAACTTGTTCTCTAAACTAATTTTTAAGGCAAAATTTAAGAAAATGTTAATATTTACTTGTATCTCGTTTCTGCTGCAAGCATTGCTACTCGTGTATAGGTATTTTAATATATATCTTGCTATTTTTGGCTTATAATTTTTTCACAGTCTGTCTTACACAGGTGTCCGCTCCCGGGTGAGCCACAGGTGAGATATAACGAGCTGAACAGAATGGAGGTTCAGTTGTCGTCTCTAAGTTGGTGTCCAGATGAGGGAGGGAGAGAGAGACACCGTGGACGTCACTGACTCTCCGTATCAAGCTGACTTTAGGGAGAAGATAAGACGGCAAATATGAAATGCCACAGGATGACTCTTTCATGAAGATACTTGTATGACTCATAAGAACATAAGAAAAAAAGGAACACTGCAGCAGGCCTACTGACCCATGCGAGGCAGGTTCATCACTTCCCTGCTTAGACCCGACCACCTGGAGTTAACCCTCTCCAGGTAAACTCCAGGTAGTCAGGTCACTTCCACTTAAGGAATTAGTACGGCATCTGACCTAGTAGCACAAGCTAGTCAGGTCCAACTAACACCCATCCACACCCACTCATGTATTTATCTAACCTATTTTTAAAACTACACAACGTCTTAGCTTCTATGACGGTACTCGGGATTTGTTCCACTCATCCACAACTCTATTACCAAACCAGTGCTTTCCTATATCCTTCCTGAATCTGAACTTTTCCAACTTGAAATCATTGCTGTGAGTCCTGACTTAGCTGGATATTTTTAGCACGCTATTTACATCCCCTTTATTTATTCCTGTTTTCCATTTATACACCTCAATCATATCCCCACTAATTCTACGCCTTTCTAGAGAGTGCAGATTCAAGGCCCTCAGTCTATCCACATACGGAAGATTTCTGATACATGGGATCAACTTTGTCATCCTCCTCTGTACGTTTTCTGGTGCATTTATATCCATTCTGTAATACGGTGACCAGAACTGTGCAGCATAATCTAAATGAGGCTTAACCAAAGATATATAGAGTTGAAGAACAACCTGAGGACTTCTATTATTTATACTTCTTGATATGAAGCCAAGGATTCTGTTAGCTTTATTGCGAACACTTATGCACTGTTGTCTTGGTTTCAGATTACTGCTAACCAGAACTCCTAAATCCTTCTCGCAATCACAAGTATTAAGATCTACATTATTCAGTTTATATGTTGCATGGTTATTGTCCTGCCCAACATATAGAACTTTGCATTTGTCTACATTAAACTGCATCTGCCACTTCTCCGACCACTGCATCAGTCTATTCAAATCATCCTGGAGTGCTCTAATGTCCTCAGTAGAATGAATTAGAGGCCTATTTTGGTGTCATCAGCAAATTTGCTTACGTTGCTATTTATTCCCTCATCTATGTATTTTATGTAAATTGTAAACAACAGGGGGGCCCAAAACTGACCCCTGTGGAACACCGCTTGAGACGTGCCCCCATTCTGATTTCTCCGCATTTATGCAAACTCTCTGCCGCCTATTTGTCAACCATGCCTCTACCCAGGAAAAAAAATTCTCCTATTCCGTGTGCCTTAAGTTTCCTCAGTAGCCTCTGATGTGGAACTCTATCGAAAGCCTTACTGAAGTCCATATACACAATATCATATTTATTAACATGATCTCAAACACCTTAGTGAAAAAAGTTAGTAAATTCGTAAGACAGGAACGCCCCTTAGTAAAACCGTGTTGAGATTCATTAATCAATTTATGCCTTTCAAGATGGCTACGAATTGCCTCGGCAATTATTGATTCCATAAATTTACCAACTATGGAGGTAAGGCTTATTGGTCTATAGTTCGAAGCTAAGGACCTGTCACCTGCCTTGTAAATAGGTATTAGATTTGCCCTTTTCCACTTGTCTGGCACTATGCCAGTTTGTAGTGATATATTGAAAAGATTTGCCAAAGGTTTGCTAAGTTCCTCTTTACATTCCTTTAAAACTCTTGCAAACAGTTCATCTGACCCTGGGGATTTGTTAGGTTTTAATTTCTCTATTTGTCTGAGGACCATGTCATTAGTTACCCCAATCGAGCATAGTCTATTATCTTCCTGTTCTACATAATTTATTATTTATGGAATTCCGCTAGTATCTTCCTGAGTAAAAACTGAGAGGAAGTAAGTATTGAATATTTCA